>VNJU01008254.1:0-53171 GCA_008042675.1 Drosophila seguyi
GTTTCGTTTCATTTATTATAAACAAAAATCCTTATTTATTTGTATTTCCAATGCAAACACACGGCTCAAAACATAATCGAAAATTACAAATTTAACCCAAAACCCTCTCTCTCTCCTGCTTACAGAATCTTCACTTAAAACAAAATATTTAAAAAGAAAAAACCGAACGCTAATTATAAATATATATATATATAACTGAATTATAAAAAATATTAATTTATAAAGAAAAAAATATATACGTACGTATACTAAAAAGAAAAAAACAAAAAGAATGTAAATTATGAAATGCGTAAAGACATGTAAAGTATTTAGCACACGGAGAGCATGATGATTATCCAAAGATAAATCTTAAAATTAGCTGTAAAAAGGAAAGAAAAAATACACTAATATTAATTTCGAAACACATTAATTATATAGCTATTTAAACCAAATTAAAATGAAACAAACAAAAAAAAAACAAAACATTCAGCAAGAAAGCATACACAAAATCATAACGAAAAAAAAAGCAAAAACAAGAGCTCTAAGCCGCCTTCAATTAGTTATTTTTATAAAATTGAATGAAAAAGAAATTAACTCTCTCAAAAGTTTATATATAATAATATTAAAAGCGAGGCAAAATATAAACAAAACATAACATGGGGTAGCGACATATTTGTGTATAAACTTTAGGTTTTTTTATTTTTACACTACAAGTGACAAAACATGAGAAATGATGAACGACGATTTATGGCAAATGAAGCAAAGGAAATTGTACGCATAAGTGGATAGCAAAAAGAAACGAAAAAAAACAAATGGCAAAAATACAGAGTTAAATTCAAATAGTTAAGGAATGATATATAAATCCACAAAACCAGACAGATAGAGAGGATGTAAATGAAGCGCTTCTGCACAGACACACTAAGCCATCGAGCTAATATTTCTGAGGCCCAGCGAGACACTGTGGGCGTGTCACTTTAACTAGTTTCGTAGCAACTTTCGGCAGGCATTCCAAATGCTTTCGGCCAACTTCTGTAGAGTATTTTGAACCCAAGAGCAGGACCTGCTGAAGCAAAAGATCACAAAAGCAGAACAGAGCAGGAGCAGGTGGGTTGAAGCTGAAGCGCAGAGGAACACAGGGACATTATTAGAGCAAGGGGCGGGCAAGCGCCAGGCAAAGCAAGATAAAACCGAAATCAAGAAGAAATTGTAAACAGCAAATAATAAAAAGAAAAAATAAATATGCAAGTCGTTTCAATGTGGGTCCATCAAATCATCAACTCCAAGGCATGCCGTGCAGCACACACAAAACCAACCCACCCACCCAAGCATCTCTCATATACAACACAAACACCACACCACTCCCCAGTGCATCCAAACACACACACACACACTCATCATTTGGTGATGGCCGAGCATTAGATCCATTTGCATCACTTAGCTTAAGAAGAGGTTAAGGACATGGCTTTAAGGCGAAACGTAAGCAGAGTTAAGAATTAACCCCTACCCACACTTGCTGACTAAACACATAATAATTATAATATCCTTTCGTCCGCCCGCTGCAGGCAATAGATCTGGTACACGATGGAGAGACGCGGACGCATACCGGTGGCCAAGTTCCGCACCCAGGAGGCCAAGACGCGCAGCCGGAGTAGGGTGCGGGAGCCGGACTACAACGAGCAGGATCCGGAGCACGATATGTTCACGCTGTTGGAGGACAACATTGCGCTGCGAGAGGAGAACAAGGCGCTTAAGCTGGAGATTGAGACGCGTAAGTTAACTTAGTGTTTCTTTAATGCCATTAACTAACTAGTTTTATTGCAGATAAAACCACACAGGAGGAGCAACAGGCCCAGCACGAAAAGCTGTGCGCCCAGCTCGAAGTTTTGCAGCAGCAACAGACCAGCTTTGAGACCCAAATCAAGGAAATGAGCTCCAAGTTCAACAAGGCTCTCAACGAGCGAAACGCATTGGATAAGCTGCACAAAATGAAGGTCGATCAGATACATAAGTGAGTGCGGGGATCTATATTTATATACCCCTGAAAAGGGAACCTTAATATAGTTAGCAGATTATCTGGAATAAGTCAGATCAGACTACCATATCTTACGGCTGGAATAGAAATATTTGAAAAAATTTTGGAACAAAAATAAAGCTTTGTAATTTTACAACATATTTTCAGATGAAGAGTAGATTCTCCGAGATACAATAATTTTAATGATCTCTAAGTTACGGGGTTTTCTCACAAGGTCCCTAAAGGAACCATTAATAAATAACAGTTGCCTAGTGTTATTGTTAGGTTATGCAAGGATTTACAAAATATCTTGCCTGTTTTTTGTAAAAACTCTTAATTAAAATATTTAAAATAACATTGTGCCAAGTAATTGGAATGACTGTAAGGCTGCATTCAAATTTTTTGTTGTTCCAATTATTTTTAGTTTTACTTTTATTTACAATGCCATTTATCATTGGCTTTAGCCACCTATTGTTTCCAAGATGCTCCCAAGCCTGAACAGGTCTAAGAAATTATGTTTTCCATGTTTAAATCCTTTGGAAGCCTTTTAGAGACTAAAATGTAATCTTTTTTAGTTTTTGATCCATTAAATCTAAAAAAATTATTTATTTTTGATATGACACAGAGATCCTTTCGATCTACATCCTTTCGATCTACATTGCTGAAACGTCTTGCCTAACAATTACCCTTTTAGTCTCACAAGCGAGCTGGAGCACATGCGCGAGAAGCAGACAATGGTTCAGGTCCCACAGATCAGTTCCCGTACCGTTTTCGGATCCGTGGAACTCAAGCGAAAGCTGTTCAAAATTCTGCAGCAGGGCAGCACAGACAGCGGTGACAGTGTCGGTGGCGCTCAAGATTTGGACAGCCTTGTGGATGTAAATGCGGATGAGGTGCCCATCACCAGTGCCCTGGTGGAACGTCTGGCCGATGAGTTCCTCACCCTCAAAAATGCGACCAATGCAGTGGAGCTGCAACTGTACGAGGCCAACGAGAAAATGGCCGAACTGTTGGAGCAGGTGAGTGGGGAGACTTGTTAACGAGAAGAAGTTCATTGCAATTAACCACTTTCTTTCCCTCGCCTCTTTAACAGCAACATTCATGGGAGGAGGAGAACGAATCGCTTCGCACGGAGAACAGCAACCTGACAAAAGTGGCCAAGCTGCTCACCGAAAACATGAAGGAGAGTGTGGAAACCAGCCAGAAGTGAGTTCAATCAAGTTAGGTAATGGGAATTGATTTAATTCAAAGCCACGTTACTACAGGATGGAGGCAGCGCTGATCAAGCTGAAGCAGCGCAACGACGAGCTCACAGCCAAGACTCGGGATCTGACCGACGGGCAACAGGCGGGATCGAGGGTCAGCACCTCGTCGAGCGTGCTCAGCGAGCAGGCAGAATTCGAGCAGATCCAGGATCAGGTGCAGCAGCAGGCGAGGGAGCACAACGAACGCATCGTAGAAATGGTTAGTCTACAGTTTCATGGTTGATATTGAAGCACAAAACACTTGGTAGTATCTACGGCTATCAAAACAATCTTTTCTGTCCATCTGTCCATCCAAATCCTCTAGCAAACACGCAGCGTGTTTGACATTTTCAAGCCGCTCTCGAATATCTTCAAGAGCAACTGAGCTGATGGTGGTGGCGTCTTCCCCCCTGCACGCACGCCTAATACGACAATCTGATAAATGCACCGAATGCGCCCAGTTGGGCGTGTTGTTGTTGTTACCTAATCTCGGTGCCGGGTCATCTCACCTCTTTGCACTCTTCACCCCTCTCCAAAAAACCAACCGAGACACGTAAGCAACTCGCTTGCCGTGCGCCGCTTCCTTCACCCACTACTCACGCTCCTCTAGCTTCTGATGCACTAACCCCTGACCCTTAGTTGCTTTGAAATATATCTACTAATTCTCTTACCTACACCCTACACACCATGCCACACCCGCTCCCGCGCTCCCGTTCTACCCTTGTTCTCTCGTTTCTTGCATTTGTAGCAAAGTCTAATGGATGCGGCTATTGCCAAAACTACTAACGATGAACTAAAAAAATTACAACTTAAGTTGGAGATCCTCGAGGAGCAGCTGCGCGAGGCTCAAACGCGGGCCGACCGTGCCGAGGAGAAGCTGGCCCGCTTAGAGCAAGAGTCCGAGCAAAAGGCGCTGGCTGCACCACCACCGCCGCCGCCACCACCTCCTCCTCCTCCTCTGCAACTTCCTCCCAAACCAGGTTCGGTGGCAGCTGGGGGCGTCAGCTTTAGCGACCACATTGCAGGGCACAGCTTGCGGAAGGGCAGCGGCGACAAGATCATTGACAACGTGAAGCATCAGGTACAGGCCGAGGCAGCGACAGGTATGTACTCCACCGTGGCAAGCACTCTGCCCTCCAGACTTGAGGGGGGTGTATCTATTGTGATCAGGCTCACCCCAAGGTCCACGACCTACAAACACTTTTGCTTTTTTGCCTTGGTCAGGGGTTTTTCTTTCTTGTTTTTGCGATTTTGGTTTTTCAATTCCAAAGTTGACCTTTGAGACCGTTCATAAGCGCATATTTGATAAACTTTTAGAGCTGCTCGCCGTTAAGTTCTGTTCATTGTTGAAAAGTTGTTCAAGAAGGAGCTCCTCGAACTCCCTCGGCGCCGGTGGAAACTATGCACAAGTGGAAAAAGTCCTTGAAATACTTTAGATCGAAGCGTTTCAACGGTCCAGCATCAATTTTAGCAGCCAAATTAGGGAAATTGGCCTGAAAAGGCTGGTGCCAGCCCATCGCCAATTGAATCAGTGTTGGAGCTCTTCCCCCGTTCAGGCCACTCGTGTTTGCAGCCATGCTGTAGCTGTAGCTGCGGCTAATCCCTGCCAGCCGTGCGTTGACAAGTGCCCAGCCATTGTGTCGCGCCCGGTTCCCGGAGAGTGAGAGGTCTGTTTGAAGGGCCCAACTTGTTGCTGTCAATTGTCAGTTGGGCCCCCCATGCCATTCATACTCCCCCACGCCTCTGTTCGGCACACGCAACGCAACAACCCGTCTGCGATTGTAATTGATTTTACCTACACGTCGGGTTCTTTTACGGCTCAATGCAGGCTTTCACTAGCTCCGCTCCTGCTGCTCCCCTCTGGTCCATTCTCGGTGCCATTCACTGTCGACTGCTGCAGCAGCAGCAACTTCTTAATTAAGTTTGCGAGCAGCTCTTTGAAGAGGAAGGGGACAGGCCTCTACCGCGACAGGGCTGCTAACAATAGGGAAATACTGGCATGAGTAGCATTTATGGCAATCATGTTTAAATCATAGATTGCAAAGCCTAACACACTCATTTAAATCCACTGAGTTGGAGATTGTAAATGGTAAATTGTTATGATGGTCCAAGGTTTTGTTGGGTATTTGCTTATATATTCTATATAAAGTGGTAGTAAGAAGAGTATAATGGATCGGAAACGAAAGACAGACTGTGAACATCGGGAGTTGTTTAGGGGTTTAGTTCATTTCTAATACAAGTTATTTCAGCCAGACAATGTGTGGGTTATGTTTGTGTAGCTTAAACTACTCAGTATTACTGCCAAAGACTAAACTTATCTGCAAATTTACCACAAAAGAGGACCGAACTAGCTTTTAGTCTTTGTTCATCTAAAGCCTAAAACGGTTTATTTAGAAACCTCTATATAACATTTAAACTTAACACTAATAAATCCTCGACTCTAGTAAATTGCCTTCGAAATTTCTGACTTTGCTGCGTAATGGAATTTTTCGACTGTCATAATTTCATAATGTACATTCGCCATTACAATGCGAAGCCGAGTTAGATGGAATGCGAACTATGTATATATGAAAATTTATATACAAGTAAACATTGCCATGGGAGTCGTGTTTGTTCTACCATTGCACTTGTGGGCCATCTTTGTCGTTTAATTTGCGCCTTTATTGCCATAAAACAATTGTGGAACACCTCGTCGTTGCTATATTGAGTTTCTGCTGGACTTTAAATCTCTGAGTGTTGTCAATAGAGAAATCAGCTGCCAGCCTGCACATGGCAGGGCGCAGGCAGTTTGGGATGAGCTACGATGAAAATTGAATCAGCCCGCATAAAAGTGTAAATACATTGTAGCTCCACCTTTGTGTGCGTGTGCAGCAGGATAATATATATAATATTTTTGTATATCTATACTAGAATCGACCCAGTGTCCCAGGATAAGGAAATAGACTAGATTTAACGAGATGATTTATGCCTCAACAATCTCTCTTTTTAATGTTGCGAGTGGAAGGAGAATCTCTGCCGATTGCCTTTAACTGGCACTCCGCTTGTCCACTTACCCCAATGAGGAGTCGTCCAGATGACAGACTTGCAATGTCACGGCCACACACTTGCACATTCACATACACAGCATCACTCCAGCGTTGTCACTAAGCACTTCCGTTTCCGTTTTGTTTTGGCGCTGACTTCAGCAATGTTGCTGTTGCTCTTGCCTACTTTTTGGCGCGCACCACGCGTCGTATGCGTAACGAGCGCACATTCAAATCAAAATCAATCAACGCGCGTATTGTTGGAAGCCAGAAAAGTGACGCCACGATAGCTCTATATAGCATTTATATATATATATCTGTATAGGGAACGCAATGTCGCACCTTGCTGCGAGCGGAGTGGAGCGGAGAACACGCGCGCGCGTCTCTTGAGGCACGTGAAGCGTTTGAGCTGGCAGCCAGCCGTACATCAGCTTTACGGCTAGGCATCAGCGCTGCTCGTGTCCTGGCCGCACTCGTCAAGTCAAGCTCGTCCTCGTCCTGCTCGGCGGCAGGGCGCAAAAACAAATGAAGCGAGGCAGAGCAGAGCGAGGTGGAGCGAAGCGTGGCGAGGCGAAACGAATGGAAATACTGATATTGTCCAAGCCCAATACACACATCGTTGGTATACATAACAACAAGTTGCTGCTGCCGCATTCATTGTTGGTGTCGCTGCCATGGCCACCAGAATGCCAGCTTTACTTTCTACGGAGGCCCGACTCCATGACCTGCCCTCTTTTGCCGAATCTACGGGCCTCAGGCATCGGTTTAAACGAATTGGGATGCTCCCTGCTATCCCAGGGAGCGGGAGCCAGGACGGAAGTGGAAATTCCAGCACACATTTGTCAATATCCTGTCGACACTCTAAAACTCTCAGCTCAGCTCTCTCGTGAGTGGCATTTCCGGTTCCATGCGATACATTGAAAACTTAAATTTGATTTAAGTTCGACCCGTGCCTTGGCCCCGTGTCCTTTCCCTTTCTGGAGAAGTGGAGCAAAAAAGGTATTTGCCTGGCTTCCATTCCATGGCAACCTTTCTGCCGCAACCTGCCAGAGTTTCGGCTTTAAGCGAAGCGAAGCGTAGAGGAGCGTTCACATTTTTCCTATATTTTACGCTCGCTTTTGCAGCTTTATGTCGCCGCCTTGCCCGGCCCACTCCAGTTTCCATTCTCCGCCCCTGTCAAGCCAGGAGACCGTATCAAATTCGACGACGAAGACGATGTCGACGATGATGATGATGGCGAAGGCGATGGCGTTGGGAGAGGACGCAATTTATTATTTTTACGAGGAAGGGGGGCCCAAGCCATAGCAGCGTTACTGAACTAGAAGCAGCAGCAGCAGCCAGCAGACAAGCCGCATTGTTGCCGCTGGTCCCGGACTCTGGCTTATTATTATTATTATTTGTGCGTTTTATATTTCCGTGTTTTATTGCGCCACTTTTCTTGGCGCCCTTCCACTTTTAATGGTCTTTCCTTGGAAAACACACACACACACAGGCGTAGTGGTTCGTACATTTCCATTGACTTGTAGCCCCAGAAAACATGTGTCTCCAGCTTCATTTGTCGCCGTTGACAGACTTGAGCATTCCACCCCGGGAGTCTTCTGCAACCCGTTCCCTGGCCCTTGTCCCGTGATTTACGTCCAATTGCCACCTAACTAAACCAAATAAAACTCCCTTTAAAGTCCCATGGCTTACTTACGATTGCGTTGGTGGTTGGGTGAGTATCTCGGCTGCTCCTTGGGCCAACAGCTAACCGCATGTCAGATAAGCTTCCGCTAGCCCGCTACTTAATGTAATACCACCGCAAAAGCTCAGGTACCACGAATCAAATTGAATGTAACCTCTTTGTTTTTGCCCCACAGGTCTTGACGCTCTGATGCGAGAGTTCAAGTCGGGTGGCGTGACCCTGCGGAGGCGCAACCGTCGCAAAACGGGCACCAGCGAGGCCCTCAAGGAGATGTTCCAAGTGCTAGAGATAAGTCAGAAGCAGAACCGCAACTCCAAGATCTGCGTGGACCTGCACTCGAACCGTGGCGTTGATGTCTAAGTCCTGAGTTCGTGTTCGTGTTTGTGTTCCTGCTTCCAACCCTTCTGCTCTCCCAACACTTTGGTCTCAAATCTCAGGACTCTGCTGTCGTCCCTGAACAACAACGAACATTCCGTGCATTTTCAAACTGTATTATTATTATGTGCCTTCATTTCGAATGGGGGGGACATCAAAAGCCATTTTACAATTTACTAAGCTTAAGGCCCTACTTTCAGGACGCAACTAAAGGAGCTGGAAAAACATAGAACGTCGAGAGATAAAGTTTAATATCGAAAATATTGCATTTAAAGTATATATGACGAAAAATATTTGTGTCTTATTTAACGATTATATCAAATTTCAAGTACTTTAAACTTTCAAATATCGTTTTATATATAATCTCTCGCTTTAAATTTCGATTCAGTATCTAGTTACTGATATTTTTGCCATCCCTTCTATGTTTTTCCATCTCCAGACTCTATCCTATATACTTTACTCCATCGTCTGACTTATTGACCAAACTATTTATTAACAACTAACCACATTTTAATCCCTCCTCCTTGTTAATGTGTTCATTTTAACAGGTTTTACGTCTTACTAACAACAAATATATCTTGAATAAACGTTTTATAATCAAATAAAATTCCAAGTCGTTCTTTATTAAAAATGGTTCAAGGTTTCTAGACTTTAATAATGGTAACATAATGGTCAAACGCTTAATGCTAGACATTATTGCTTAATCTTTGGCCGATACACAGATCGCGAATTACACAGAATCCATTAAAATACACAAGACAATTAAACATTGATTATTGCTAAAATTAAGTATACATATATGTGTATACTCAATTTTGTTAAAATAGTTGTGCCTTTATATATATATAGTATGTATATACGCTTCTATCAATTATGGCTATTTTCTGAATCATATAAAAAAACAGCAGTGTAAATAGACATTATTTAAAAAAATTACATTATCTAAAATTTGAGGCATACCAGATTTCATTTCGTTTCGTTTTTTTTAATTGACTTGTTAGTAAATTTGTGCTAAAACCATTTATATGCATGATTGTATAATCGAAGATATGGTCGCAGGTATGCTAGTTGCTATTGCATATAGACTTGTGGCACTTGTTTGCATAAAGAGACGTACGAATTACAGCTTTAGGCTTATAACTAAGTTTTTTAGATAACTTAAGGTACAACACACAATATTATTTAGTACTTGTGGAAGACAAGTAGTTGCGTCCGTTCGAAAACGAATTGATCGACGAAAATGTTCAACATAATATCATTTAAAGATAAGCAAAAAACACTTAAAACAAAAGCTAAAACATAGAGTTATCGGATAATCTGTATGCTACAGGTTAATGCGATCGATCGTTTGTTAAGACACTTGATTTGGTCGTAGGTTGAGGCGAGAGGTCGGTGCTTTGTGGCTCGATTGCCGCCGCTATACATGTAGTAACAGGAATACATAGTTGGCACTCGGCAATGTAAACTTTTGAACATTTATATGGCGCTGCGCACTGGAAGCTGAGGGGCAGAGAGACACCATCACCCTCGGCTACCCCCATCATGGAATGTGCTTGCTGTGGCGCGACGGCTTTGGCGGCGGCGTCGGTGGACGTGGCTTGCTGCCATCCACTAGGGTAAAGTTAGTGGTCTCCAAATACTCGTACGTGGTGTTCGTAATACTGGTCTTTGTCAGGGTCGATGTGGTGCTCATGCTGGTGGTGCTGGTGCTGCTTAAGGTGCCCAGCATTGCATAGCCATTCGGCGCCCAATCCATGTTTTGCGACAGGCTGGAAAAGTCCGTGGAGTCGCGTGCCTTGGCGGGCAATGGCGGCGGTTGTATGTCCTCCTCCGATGTGGAATCCGTGGTCTCTGCGTTTTAAGAAAAGCGTACAAATTTAAAAAAATTGCTTGGCTTAATAATTTGTCATGTCAACTCACCGACTGAGTTGCGGTTGCTGCTCTCGGAGAGCGAGCGTGTGTCGGGGAAGTTCTTAATGCTGGCCGTGGGCGTGGCAATACTGGCTGGACGCGATAGCCGTCGCTCCTTTTCCTTTTCCGAGCGCAAAGGTCGCTTGGGCGTGAGCTGTTGGTTGGTAAAAGATTTCAGGATTAGATGGTGGACACAAGACTTCTATTTTATTCATATTTACCTCCTCGGTGAGGACATGTGGGTCGGGCGTCTTGGGACCACTCAACGAGCTGTTGGACACGCTGCCCAAAGATGCTATGGACGTGTTGATCTCCTTCTCCGGCGTCGAGGTAATTGTGCTCAGTGGCGGTGTATACCACTGACTGCTGGGCAAGCTAAGGGCATCGCGATCCTAATTGGTTCAAGATGTTGGTTAGTAGAAGCAAAGTTTCCGCAACACAAGCTACACTTACCTTCTTCATGGATCGCCGCTTGGCAGGGGTCTTGTCCTTGTTCTTGCTGCTCTTGGTGCTCGGCGAGTGTCCCAAACTGGGTCTGGACATTGTAAGCGTAGACGAATAAGCAAAACAACGTGAATGTAAATAAATAAAAAACGAAAGAATAAAAGCAAATTAAAAATCAAATAAAATCAAAACGTAAATTACAGCCGCATCAAGCTTAGAGAGCAGCATGGAGAGGGGTCAGAAGAAGAGTTCTCTGGTTAGGGCAGGGCATTCGAAAACCATCGCTCACTCACCTGGTGTTAAAGCTAAAGCTGGCCAGTGTGGTCTTTATCGAGGAGGTCTGTGGGCGCGGCAGAAACGTTGACTTTGACAGGCCGCTGCTGCAAGTTGAAAAGAGAATCGAAGACAAAGTTTAGGCTTCAGTTAAGCCAGCGCATTGATGGAAAACTTACTCTGAGGATCCCATGCTCGTCTCCGAGTGCCGGTTGATGTTGCTGCCATCGAAGAGGGTCGGCAGGATGGAGTTGGTGCGTCGCATAACCACCGTATCCCGTGTACTCTTCAAGTCGCACGCCCGGCAACCGTAGCGCATCTCCACGTGCTGCTGCATCTCGCTGAAGCAGTCCTCGAGGTGCTCCTGCATGGCCCTTAAGCTTTCGGGTGCCCGCTGTCGGTGAATTCCAATGGCGATATCCAGCAGCGGAATCTGATTGGCAATAAGCTCCTTTAGCTCCTCAACCAGGTCCTTGTCGTCGGGATTCTGCTCCAAGTACTCTTCGGTGAGGAAGGCCTCCTCGTATTTGGCAAAACCGCCCATTACGGCCGGATCCACGATGCCGCTGAGCTTCATGCTCAACGGATTGATGTGCAGCTTGTCGTCGCTCCTGTGCAGAATGACCAGCTGTCGAATGTCCCGATTTGTGTCCTTCATGATCTCAACGGCCCGCTCTAACGGCGAGATCTTGAACGTGTTGGTCTCGATGACGGGAAACCAGCGCAGTATTCCCGGCAGGGTGAATCGAGTGAGCAGCTCCGTGCGTTCCAGCCACAGATTCCTCACATCGTCCATGTTGCCACCGCCACCGCTACTGTCTCGGAAGGGACGCGAGAACTGGAACTTCTGCACATTGTTGGCGGCAAAGTACTTGACAATCTCGTTGTTTATGATCTTGTCGTTGAACTTGTTGTAGGACTGATCCATTATCGGCTCCACCTTGTTCACCTGTATGTACTGGCCGTCGCTGTTGGTTATGTCCTCGCCGGGCGCCTCCAAGGTTTGCATGAGCTCGGCCTGCGGGTGCTGGACCAGCATCCGGGCGCAGAAATCGCTGTGCCGCTCGTACTCCTTGCCTCGGAATATGTAGACACGGTTCTGGAGTAGACGCGGGAATCCCCTCCCGTAGAAGCACACCCGGAAGTACTCGGAATTGTGGCGCAACTCCTTGATAATCTTCTCAAAGAACATGGCCATCATTTTCAAAAGCTCCGCCAACTTCAGATAATCGTAGGTCTCCTCCTCGTACTGGCGAGCCAGCACGCGGCACATGTCGATGGCACATTCCCACTGCTTCCCCTTGTCAAAGTACTCCATGATCTCAAAGTAGAGGGCCTCCTTAAGCTGTCGGTGGGTCACGCAGTTCGGGTGCCGGAAGCTGCGCAGCTGCAGCGACAGTGCCGTGTCCGTCCACGCCAGCAGCTCCGTGTGCAGCTTGAGGGTGAAGGCCGCTTCGGTGTAGTTCTCGAACTCCATGTGGAGGGCGCACAGCTTGTACACATACCGAATGTACATCTCCTTGAGGTCCACCTCGGAGTAGAACTGCAGCAGCGAAAAGGTGCACGCCATGCGGTTCTCCTTGCTCTCGTCCTGGATGATGAAGCGATACTCCAGCAGCTTCTCCATCAGCCGGGTGACCATCTCCACAAAGGCGGTTCCATCCACATTCAATGTGTTGTGCGCGGCACAGCGTTGCAACATGATGGTCTCGAACAGTTGCTTGTACTCGGCATCGCCCTTGCCGGCTCCTATCAGAATGTCAAGCTTCTCAATCATGGCCGTCTTGAAGTCGTTGAAGTTGCCCTTGTGGTGGGCATTGTTGAACTTGGTGTCCCCGTAGCTCTCCTGCTCCAGGCGGGAGCTATAGTACTCGCACTGCATCATATCGAAGAAGATGGGAATGGTCTCCTGACGCAGCTCCTTCTCCGGTATCATACTCATCTCCAGAGTAGGTTCCACCAGCTGCGGTATAAACTTGGGCTTGTGCTGGCCCAGCTGGAACCACATCTTCCGGATCTCCGTTGCCGTATCCTTGCGTATGTCTCGATACCGGGCAAACACTATCTGCCGCTTGTTGTCATTAAAGTCATTCAACTGCAGCGGCGACTGAACCAAAAAGGCAATGGAGCACTGGAAGAAGTTCGACCAGATTTGCCTTTCAAACGGACACAGGAAGTAGTCCGTAATGACCACACTTATGTTCTTCAAAGCCCCGAGAATCACTGTGTTTTGGTGCATAATCATGTCCATCCAATCGCGCGGGAAAACCTCCTTCAGGTGCGGTGACACCAGCTCCTCGAACACCAGCAGAATCTCGATGACAAAGTCCTTCAGCTCGTCACGCTGATGCAGATCCTTCACCAGATACTCATAGTGCTGGGCGTCCATGCGCTGCAGTATCCCCAGCATGATGGCAAAGAATCTGCCCACCAGGCCCGTGTCTCTGTCCAAAACGCGGGCGGCCTTCATCACCGTGCGCAGCAGGATGATCATAATGTCGCGGACATCGTTGTGCGTGGAGCCCACATCCGAGCGGAAGAGCAGCTTCAGTATATTGTTCATGATGTTGATGCACTCGGCAATCTAACGGCGAAAATTTATATAGATTAGATGGGGTTTCAAGCTTGGAGAGAGGCATTAATAAACTTTCAAGATTTTGAATTCAAGTGAATTTGGATTTGTTTTGGTAAAAGTTTACAAGATTTTATAACTTAAAATATTGATTTTAATAAAATTCTTTAATTTAATCTTCACCCAATTTCACAGAATTAACAAAAGAAATGAGCATCTTATTTAAATATTAGACTCTTCTACAGTTCTTCAGGACTCTGCCTGGCTTTGGGCTTCATCTGCGGACGGGGTTAACATTAGTGTTTAATATAAATTAACATAAAAAACGTTGCAGGTATATTAAAAAAAAAAAAACACACGTAACCATTGAACATTGCATTGCAAAAAGCTGGAACATCTTAAGCCTAACTTAGCGGGTGTCGAGCGGAGGCTGATAATCAGGATTCTTGCCCCAGCGACGAGTGCCCCGAAAGCGGCAACATACAGATCTTAGGCGGTAAGGTGTTTATGATAAAAATACAAAACAATTTGGGTTACAATTCGTACAAGGGGGGGCTCTGATGCTTGCTCTTCGACCTGACTGGGAGTTCAAGATGAGAGAGAGTTATGTATTCATTTCCTTTACCTTTTTGTTGGCAGTAGTATCACATGTGTGCAGTTGGGATTTTTTCTGTCCGAGCACTTTGGCGGCTTTCGAAAGATTCTTTTCTTGCTGCCAGATATCGGTTTTCGAGTCGCCCTATATAGTTTTTTGTACAAGCAATAGCGATAACAACACGTCGTTCGTTCGTTGGGTTGTTGGGGAGTGCGTGAATAAAGATTCGGATTGATTTTTTGATTGATATTCGATACGAAAACAATAAAACATTTAGCGGTAATGATTTAGAGAAGAGTTACAGACAGATAGAAGATATATAGGGTGCCAGTGTGTAGATATCGCACATTCACAATTGCGAGGGTGTGTTTGGTGTTTCGGTTTGTGTGTTTCCCAGGTGGAATGTGTATATGATGTGCTCTGAATGCAAATTGCGCTCTAACAATGACAATGAGACGGTGGGTGAGCGGGTGCAATGCTAATTGGCCAAAACTAAACACGCCTGTGAAATGTTTACACAACATTTAAATGAGTTCTCTACGACCCATGGTAATGGATGGAAATCACTATTAACACACACAGAAGATCGCTAACTAACATGGAGCTATTGTGGACAAGTCACTTGGCTAAGTCGTCTACTTTGTATAATAATTGTGCGTTGCTTAGGTCTAGGACGTGGACAAAACATTGATCTAAACTAGGACACAAGACACATAACATAAACATAATAATAATAGAGACTAAATCAATCGAGTTTGCATGCTAAAAACGTTCTTAAAAATCACTAGAAAGCAAAATGCAACATGCTTAACACTAAATAAACATTGCTAGCATTAGTTACACACTCTTAACTAGTTAATATTATAAATTCAAACTGAAACTGAGCAAAATTAAGACAAATTCACATGTCAAGATCCTAAAATATGGCCGAGTAATGTAAGAAATTAATGAAACTTGTTGTATTGAATATATTTAGCAAGAATATCTTCTATAATTTATTATATGCTTTAAGAATTTAACATTCAATGACCTCTTTAGAGTTAATTTAGTAATGGAAATACTTTAACGTTCTGATTTTCTTTCTTAAGACATGAATTCCTTTACCTTTCGTATTATTTGAATCGAAATTCAATTTATATTATGAAAGTTAAGACGGAAACAGAAGCAAATGTGTGTATGGTAAATTATTGAATTATACAAGCTGAATTCAGTTAGTTACTTTCGGAGCTGTCTTGATCATGTGTTTGGGTTATGTTTTAATTTTGCGTCTTGCCGGTGCTTTGCATTTGCAAGACAAGTTTCGAGGACGATGCATCGGATTAAGAACAAAATGCAGTTTCCAAAATGGTAAATTAGTGGCACACGCAATGCAACTATGGCTCGAAGACTTACCTCCTCCTTGCTTTCGAGATGATCCCTGATGTGCTTGCAGAACACCGGCAGCAGGATGGCGCGACACTTTGGCAAGGTAAAGAGTTTCGTGTCCACAAAGTCCTTAATGCAGCCCATCTTAGACTGTGTGAGACGGCGGGGCGGGAACTTTTCGAGGATCGCAATTATAGATATGCTGTAGAAACACAACTTAATTATAAGTAAATTCTAAATATTGGTTTAATTTCCACTCGTGACCCACCTCAAGCGCACTTGATCAAAGACCTGCATTAGATCGGTGGCTATTATGTGCAAATTCTTGAGCAGCGCTCCCTCGGACTTCAACAGATTACTAGGACAGCCAATCATATCGATAAACATGCGGAGCAGCTCCTGCAGCCGCGAGGCGAAGTCCTCATAGTCCGTATTGCAGTTCATCTCCGCATAGAGCACCCGTGAACGGATGACAAACTTCATCACGTAGTGCAGGTACCGCGTGGTCTTGTAGAGTCGCCGCACCTCTGCGCTCTCCTCGTGCGCATTCCCATCGACCGACTTCTCTTTCGGCGTTATGGCATCGCTGATGTTCTTCTGCAGCACATCCATCAGTTTGCTAAGTGTAGTTAAAACCGGAATTAGTTAGTTTTTAAGCCATATCATTCGTCTACTTACGTATACGCCAGCGTAAAGGAGAAGCTCTCGTTGATGTACACATCGAGAACGGTGAGAAAGTGCTGATACTTGAGATCGGACACGGTTTCAATCAGATGTATGATGCTCATGAAGACCAGCTGATCGTACTTCTCGGGCTGGTCGTTCTCCACGAGAATGTTGAACAGGGCATCGAGTATGTCCTGCAGGAATTTCACCACCTCTTCACCGGGCACCGTGGACAAGGCGGTCAGTGACTGCTCCAGCGTCTCCTTGTGCGCCGACCAGTTTAGAAGTCCGAGAAGACTCACGCTCTGCGTGAGTTTGGTGCTGCACAAGTTGACGCCAATGGAGAGCTGATCCTTGGGCAGGAGACTCAACCCGCTGGTCGATGGCTTAGTGCCCTGCAACTCGGCCACTGTGGCCGGCAACTCCATGTAGCTGTTGGCCACCGTCTTGTCGTACTTCTTGTGATCGATCTTGTACACGGCGAGAATATGCTGGCCCTGGGGAATGGTCGTCCCGTTGGCCTGCATTAGACGAACGTAGGCCAGGCCGAAGGGCTTTTCGGTGCGATCCTTTTGCTCGTTGCTGCTGCGGTGCTTGAGCACAAAGCGCAAGTGACATTGCTTAAAGTCCTCGATGGGCACGTGAATCTTGAAGGTCTCCTGCCACTTGGGCTTGTCATCGTGGTAATACACCACCGATTTGTACTCATCAATGGGTGGGTGTCCGGCTCCGATGCTGAGTACACCGGGAATGAGGTAGCCCTGCTCGTTGGCTACACACACCGAAACCTCGACGTTCTTCTCCGAGGTTTTGGCAATGCGCGCAAATTCACCGCTGCAGATCGTTAGGTAAAGATCGTTACGCACATCGCCGGGCAGAATAACCTCGGGAAAGCCCATCTTGCGGGCCACCGGCACATTGGTGTGTACCAGGCGTGGAAAGTCCTCCTTTATTTGCTTAATGTCGCCGCGCAGCACCTCGATGGTCACTGCCATTTTGGAGTCAATCTTGCCGATGTCCTTGTTGCTGATTAGCTTGCGCAGCGTTCCATCCAGTGTGTCCTTGTCGCACATAATAAACGGCAAGTCCAAATTGCCGCGAAAGTCCTCCGCCTTGCTTATAATCGGCGTTAGATCCTTGCAGGCCACTCCAAACGGACGCCGGATGATGTACTCGCCCGTACTGCCCGAGGATCCGCTAGAGCTAACGGACAGCTGCGAAGCCTTGCGACTGGATGCATTGAGCATGCTGTTCGCTATGCTCATGCTGGTCCGCTTGCCATCCGTTGACTCCTTGAACTCCATGGCTCCGATGCGGATGGCATAGCAAACCAGATACATTTTGGCAATGTTCAGATCGCTCTTGCTGAGATCGGTGAAGAGCACTCGATTGTTGTCGATCTGCTCGATGTCTCGCGCGATTCCTGTGCGCGACCACTTCACCACATAGTTCTCGCTGATGGGCTTGTGAGTTTCTCCATCGAAGAGCGTGAAGAGCAGGTCCGAATCCTCCTGAAATTTGCAAACGAAGGCGTTCACATGCAGCAGAATGTTGTGCGAGAACTTGTTTAAGGTTCGCGTCGTTCCACGTTCGGTGGACAGCCGCTAAAAGATGAATAGAGAATTATTATAATAATATAACATAGCTTCAGTTTCGACTAACTCACATTGGCCTTATCGATACGCTGGATGGCGTGCACGTGCTGCTCGTACAGCTCAGTGGTGCAAATGGCATTGGTGTCCAGAATGTCGCCGCTTTCGTCCCGCACCACCATGTCCAGGCCGAGAAGCTTGTTGCCAGTATCGATCTGATTGGTGGCTTGCAGCTTCACCTTGCGCACCTCGTCCAGCGGCAGATTGCCGGAGATCAATGCCGCCCGATTATTGTTCAATTCGTTCATCTTGCGGCGAATCTTTGGAAAGCTGGGATTTGTGGACTGCAAATGGAAAGCGAAAATTCTTGGAAAATTTGTTTATTTTAAGAAATCGACTTGAGAGCTTACCAGGAAGTAGTCCTTGGCTATGGCGCCCCACTCGAGCAGCACTTTGGTGATCTCCTCAACAATATCCGTTCGCTGGATGCAAAACTCCCCGTTCACGATATTGTACTCGCACAGATGTATATAGCTCTTGGGAAATATGCCGCGTGTTTCCTTGGCTCTGCAACAATAAAACGAATAAAGAGGGGGAGGAGTCATTAAAATGTGGCATGCACATGGGATGCAAGCAATACAGAAAAAGGGAAAACAAATTGCCACTTTGGGTTTAACAGTCAAGTCAGTACAGTAAACCCTCACTTTGTGGCTTCCCATTTTACTGGCAAGTGAAGCATATTGAATCAAACTGATGCGACACTTTACATTTACATATATGACACCATTCAGCGGGCAGCCATCGCGGCTGATGAATTACCCAACCCGAGTCAAGTGATAGGGGAACTGGGAGTGCAGGAAAGTGTACTACTACACTTGGAGAAATAAAGATTTTCTAAATTGAAAGCAGAACTAATGATACAAATTGTAACTTTGAGGTACTTATAATGAGTGATTAGTGACAGCGAATGAAAGTTCTTGAAAGTTTTGTATCTCAAGTTCAACTCTATTTTGTACCCATTTCATCTTTCTAATATCATTTTTAGTCTCTTTAACTTCCAACTTAAGCACAGTTTGTAAACTTTTCTATAAGAATTAATTTTAAATTAATTTTTCCAGTGTTGTCCGCGGCATCTGCAGAGGAAGTGCGCTCAAAGTGTGACATTGTCGAATGAATTGGAATGCTGTAATTTGGCTCAATTCGCCGCTTGACATGCGGGGTGGCCGCTTTTAATTGCTCGAGGCATTCATCACTTGGAGAATCAGCTGCCCCCTCATCTCTTCTATTCCCTCCTCGGGTTCCTGAACCCTGGTCAAAGTTCTATGTGGTCTTCGTTTGGTTCAGGTATCTCTCTCCGCCTCTCTGGCCGTGTAACCTTCGATTTGATTAAGCATTGCCAATTGATTTCGTTGTAATTTTCAATGTTTACGCTTTAAAATCGTGAGAAAATGTACAATTAAAATTGATATTTTCGTACAAACAAAAATAGGAATTCGATGGGCACCCAGAAAACAAACATAGAGGGCTATCAGCAGCAGTATCGAGTATCGTCTCGTCTCGCCTTGAATTTCCCCAAACACAGTAAAGTGTGGGAAATGATCGACACAATTAACCCAAATTAACGGCGAGAGCACCTTCTGGATTTCAACTGGTTTTTCCTACTGTGGTTCCACTGCGATCGGGGAATTTATTTATTTATTTATTTGCTTTCATCGCTTATATATACTTCTTCCATCCGAGATGTCTGGCTATCTGCTGTGTCGCTGTGTGTGCCCCGTCCATCTCAGAATCTCTCTGGTTCCACTTGGGAGTGGGGTTGTTTGGGTCAGCAGAAATATGGGGAAAAGGTCAGAACCGTCCATTTCGGATGGCGTTCTGTTCTTCTCGTTTTCCTCGTTTTTCTTGATAAGAAGACGTAGTCGTGGTCAGCGCCTCCAGATAAAACCCGGACAAGCCAGAGCAGCAAGATACATACAGAAAATGTGAAGCCAAACAAATGGAGCGGCAGCAAAAAGGGTCAGAATACAAATATATAAATATTGAATGATGGTGGAAAGGGCAAAGAAAACTTTATCTTTCGACATCGAAGCGGTGCCAGCCACATGGCGGCAACTGGTTGCCGGAGGAAGGATGAAGGAAGGAGCGTTGGGTAGCCGCTGGCACAGATTTCCCCCGAAATAGCCGGGAGTCTGGAGGAGTAAACAAAAAGGGCGGCGCTTGTGGTACCTGATTTACGATCGCTCTGCACGGCTTTTGCTTTGCCTGTAAAAAATCTGTTTTCTGGCATTTCCGCTTCTGAACTTTTCGCTGCTGTTTTCTGTATTGTCCGGATTTGGGATGGAGGTTGGGATGTTTTCCCTCGGCTCATGCATATGCATTAGACTAACGAGGCGGCGGCAGTGAAAGTCGCGGGGGAAAAAGATCTCGCTGAGATTGCTGAGATTAGACAACAAACCGAGTTTAAGAGATAATAGCAGAGTAAACTAAACAAACAAATTGATGAAAACTAGCAACTGACAAGTCTGCTTGGAGTATGGTTTGAGTTTAATTACAGGTGTTTTTCTAATTTAATTAGATGTGATTCGATAGATAGTATCATATTTTAATAAAAAGTACTATTTACACTTAGTTTAATTTATAAAATATTATATACTATACTCACTTTTGCCTGTAGCCGTAGTACCAATGTGTGGTCTCTTTGAGTATTATGACCGCATCGCCCACATCCAGATTGAGGCGATGTGGCTTCGTCTCCTGGTCGAAATTGCACTTGGCTGGAAATGCAGAAAATATGCAAACATTAGTATTAGTCTTTTAAAATACTTTGCAAGCAAAATAGAATTTAGAACCCAGTCCAGCTAGAAGCACCTTTCCCTGTTGTCAGTCGCTGCAAACTGAGCGAAAATCACAGCGAAATCAACGCGAATCAACGGGAGCGGAAGGTTATCAATTAGCCTGGTCTACCCAAGAGGGGACGCGCTGATCATCGGAAACTGGGTTGCCCCGCTATCTGGGCACCACCACAGCGGATGGGATATTTGATAAACCCATCGCACCCCCACTGGCATCCCGCCAGAGCGCCATTTCCCTTCTACGTGAGATCTAACACAAAAGATCTCAACCAGAAACGCAATTGGGGAAATGGATCTAGCTTTCGGGCAACTTCCTCGAAACTCGAATAAAACGATAAAACTTGAATGTCTGACGGGAACTGCAAATGACGCATTTGCATTCGAAACAGAAAATTGATAATCGTACTAAGAACTGGGGAAATACATATAACCCTAAAGCCTTGCTAGTTTGCTTCTACAAGATAAGCGTTTTATGAAATGTAAACAATGGAGAAAGTGAGTGTTTAATTTATTAACAATCTTAAGAATATTGTTAAGCAACACTATATTATTACTAAATTATCAAGTCTTAATAAGCCTTAAGATTTAATGCAAACTTTAACTTTTAAGCATTAGTTTTGATTGTTACTTTTCCTACATGAGATACAATGAGACATGAGACATAATGGGACATAACCATCTCCCTGGGCGACAACGACAACGACATCATCGTCGCCGACAAACTTCCTCCTCGCCTTGATAGTGCAACTTTCAGAGATATATTAATATATTATATATTAAATATATAATGCGAGCATAGTTGGGCGAGCCACACACACATATGCATCCCCCATATAAGACCGTACACTCGCATCCCCAGCGCCGCAGTCAAGCACAAAAAGATACAAAACAAAGCTGAGCCGCCTTCGCGTGGCACGCTCCGGGTGGTGGCGGTGGTGGTGGTGCTGTTGCTGCTGCTGAGGGCGGTGGTGGTAATGCTTGGGGCTGGCACTGGGCGCGGTGGTGGTGGTGATGGTGAGAAACAGGAGCGGAGGGAGCGGAGCAGCCACGGTCCAATGACCGATGCTCGCAATGTTCGCGCTCTGCCCGATCTCGATGGAAGGCATAACAAGCGAGAACGACCTCCACAGCACATTAAGAGCAACACAGCGGCAGCAATTCGCAAAAGGTAGTCATTGTCGCTCTGCTGTCATACTCGATACAGACGCGGTCAATAAATACAGCCTTAAATTCAATTTAATAATCTTACATCTTAAAAAAATTAAATTTTAAATCAAATATGGATGTCAGTCAGTCAAATATAAATATCAAATATAAATAAATCTTTTGAGGTTACTCTATTAATATAAAATAAATAAAAAGCTATAAAGTTAAAGTATCTGTAAATTGCAACTGTTTTTAATAAATTTCTTAAAACATCATTTCATTTATAGGAATATAAATTTATTTCAATATAAATTACTTTAAAATGGACTTTAATTTTACTCCATTTGAATGTATAATAATTATTTGCTTATGGTTTCTCTCATCATATAGTATTTATCTCAACTCATAGTACAAAATCAAACATTTGTACAATGAATAAACCACATGAGCTAAGATTTTCTCCTGTTTCTTTAATCATAAAGTATTTATCCCAAATGCTCATGATAAAAAACATGTAAACAATACAAATATTTTACAAATATTGTATAAATCCTTTGTACCATGAGTACATATTCATTTAGATCTTCTCTCCGTTGCTACAATTCTGACCGCAATTATACCCGTTTATTATTTGGTTTGTTACTTTTTATTTGCGCTTTGCATTTTATTTCTTCTGTCCAATTGCGTGGAAAGTTAACTTGGAGTGGGACTGGGTCAATTGCGGAAACCAGTTCCGCGGAGAACTTTCCCAGCTGCGATAGTTTCCCAAGAAGTGCGTATAATTAGATCAAAGAAGATAAACGGATCGATTGGATTTATTTATATTATTAAAGGGAATTACTTTTGCCACTTCTGCGCGGCTACTTATGCGCAACTTAAGTAAATACTCGGAAATGGCAAGTGAGTGAATCATGCGACGTCGTTGCTGCGGTCAAGCAATCAGTCACAGTGAGCGACACACCTATAAGTCCCGATCAGAGCGGGGGAGGAGCAGTGGCAGTCGTGGGGTGGGGTTCAAGAACGATCAAAAACGTCATTAAATCGAGCCCATTTCCTTTTCAGTGCCAGTGCGCCGCGATAAGCCAAACAAAGCCTATCCCAAGACCCTTTTATTTCCTTCTTGACTAACGGAAACGCTCATAAATAATGAAATGCACAAGTTCTTGGTCTATAAATAAGCTGGGTAGCGGTGGAGGACGGGAAAGTCACGGCTCAATGGCAGGGGAAGGAAGGCCAAAACAAAAAAAAGGGTACGGAACATGCAACTGAGAACAGGCAGCACTCAACAATCCAGGCAGGTAAACGAAAATGCAGTATATGTACATCCAGACTTTATTTTGTAAAACTGCACGTAGAAAAACAGACAGGTAGATTCCCAAATCAAGCAAAAGATGTTATTATCAGTAATCCTATATTATTAAAACCTTTTATTTTCGAGTCGAGCTGATAGCAAAAGCTATAAACATTTTATATTATGATAAGACATATGAGTAGATCGTTTTTTGCATTTTGTAGAGAGTATATAAAATCATATGAGTAATAGGTTATGCGTTCTAGTTTCATTTTGATATGTGGGTAGATATGAAAGTAAGACATGTTTCCATTTCAAGCCGAACTAGGCTTATAAATAAATAGCTTTCTTAAGGCCTTTCGATTTACTTTCCTGTACAAAAGTACAACAGATGCCGATGTGGATCAGCACGTGGACAAAGTGTGCTGTTCGGCAGCAAACTCCCATTCAGCGAGGTCAAAGTTTGCCCAATAGCTAGATAAAATGCAAAACACAAAACAATAACAAATCGCGTAGCACTATATGTATATATAAAACCGCAGTCGAGGCGCTTCGTCATCAATTGGTGTCGGAGTCAGCATCGCCGTGACTGGTGACTGGCCAGTAAAAAAAAAAATAATACGAAACAAAAACTACAACAACGTGACGGCAAAGCGAGGCGACAGCCACAGCCACAACTTGGCTCATTCCAAAATTTCTGGTTTAAATAGCACGCGGCTCAGAGAAGATTCTGTATAGAGGCTATATATATATGATCCATACACATATGCAAATTCCCAGCACACAGGCACATTTGTTTTTTGTTTTCTGCTTAGAAGCTGGCTTGTTTGGAGCTCTCTCACCGTATCCCCGAGTATAAATATCCGACTATGAGCTAAGCCCCCGAAGCTATATATCTATATATGTATATGTATACACTTTTCCACATATGCGTCTTTAATTGCCCAAAGCCTGAGGAACGGTTTCGAGGGTTAATTATAATGATTCTCATCGGTTAAGATGCTCTGGCATTGACTAATTACAAGTGACGGAGGAGATCTCCACTGGAAGTGGGATGAAATTAATATGGATACCAAAAATAACAATCGGTGGAAGTTCTCTCTATTGTTTACTTTGAATTTCCAGATGCGGCTAATTGCAGATGCTGAGAGGAATTTATAATTAGATATTGTGAATTAATTATTTAGCATTACAATGGAATCACAAAGAGAGTTTAAAGAGTAATAATAAAATAAATTGGTTTACCTGTCGCAACTAATTAAATTATTTGCCTTGAAATAACTTCAAATTTAAATCAAATAAGATGATATAAGTATGAGACCTATTTATAGATCTATTAATCATTTTGATTGACAAAAGATGTGATTGTTTTGGCATACAAGCAATATCTTTTTTGTCCCCTCCTCCGCGTTTTAGACACTTTTTTTTGGGCTTGCCGAAATGGAATTATTCAACGAACATATAACCAATTGGGTAAACCTCAAGCGAACCCACCGACAGTTCCCTCCTTCTAGAACCCCCAGAGATAATGACAATATTTGATGGCACATAAATTCATAAAAATACTTGCACAACCGTTGACAGTTACGGTTAACGTCGCTGCGGTCGTAAAAAAAAGTATCTGGATACAAATTAGAAACCAAAGAAAAGAATTTGGACAACAACAAAAAAAAAGTGCGTTATTATTACGGAGCAGAGCCATAAAAAATTGCGGAGCAACAAAAGACAAAAAGAGGAAATGTAAACACAAACTTGACCCATTTGGGACATTTGGGGAAATCACTTGAAAACAATCTCAAATTGGTTTTATGACTTTTTGAACAAGTAAGGTTAACTGCTCGACTGGAGTAGGTATTTCCTAAAATAATGCCATGTATGTGCAGTAAAAGCATAACATTCTTGGAATCTCTTACTTTAATGCGGCTGGAAAATGTTATGATAGGACATTTCTGTTTATTATTAAAGTTTATTTAACCTAAAGATACATTTTACTGACAAAAATTCCATCAAATGTGAAGAAAAGCTACCATTGGTGAAGATATACTTCAATGAAACCGGGCAACCTTTGCAACCCCAGCTCACATTTCTGGTGCAGCTGAAACCAGTTTCCACTGACACCGGATGACGCACTGTGTGCCCCAATGACGCAGCCACCTTCTCCTCCTCCTCCCACCGCTAAGGTTTCCAGTTTTCCGCCTCCCGATCGCTCTGTGCGGCAGGCAATTTATGTTTAATTAAGTCATTTCGGAGAGCAATCGAAGATTGCACTCGGTCAATTAGCATAAAAGAGGGAATCCACAAATGCGACAATCTCCGACATTGGCAATCCGCGGATGGGGTGGACTACATACTCGGACGGGGCGGGGTGGGCCAGCGATTGAGTTTCCATTTGATTGCGAAATGGAAAGCGGAGATTCGCTGCATGCATTACAGGGTTGATGGGGGTGGCAGTGTTCCGAATGGATTCAGAAACTCAAGTGGCGACTGCCAGTTGCTTAACTTCAAATCTTCAATCTTAGTGCCCCCGGAGGCTGGCTGAATCCGAGGGATGAGTGGTCTTCCCTGGTCTTGTCTGAGTCAGCAAAGAGCAAACAATTATACAGCTGCCCGGAGGGAAGGGCATCATCTGCCACATGATAACACATATCGGGGGACTCTGTCGTTCGGTTTAGCAACATTATCTTGTTTGTCTTTGAAATTATGCGGGGCAGGGTCTCAGTCAAAGATACAACCTTATAGCGGGGTTCATTCTTAGTTCCAAGATACAACCAAGATTTGGCAATTTTTGTGTATTTTACCTACAAAGTAAAGTTAAACCTGAATTCTCTCACATGAAATTTATCCAAATTAGAAATCTGTGCAAACCAGACGTACATAGATTAAAATTAAAGCCTTTGCCGTCTAGCTGCCAAATTTGATTATGTTTTCACCCGGATTGTAAAAAGAGTTTCCTTTGAAATTATGCAAATCGAAAGGCACATTTCATGCATCTCAAACTCCAACGAGCTGGAAAATTTTAATTAAATTGAGAAAAGCGAGACTCTGAAATCAGAAACCAAATCAACTCCGAGGACCGCTCTATCCCCCCAGCCCCCTAGCTCTCAGCGTCATTAAGTTTTACGTTTACTCTCCCTGCTCCCCTGCCCTCGCTGCACGTTGTTGTTGTATTTATTATTAACGCGGTTGCTTGTTGTTGCTATTCAAATTTAGAAGCAGAATGCACGAGTGAAGTAGTGCCCTACCTCCCTCCCTGTCTCCCCTGCACCTGGGGGTGAGTAAATAAAGCAGAGGCTGACGGCTGCAGGTGCAGAGGCAATGAACAGTGGAGTAGTGCAGCAAGGAATGAAGATGTCACCGCAGGGCAAACTTTTAACTTGGTCTGCAAACAGACGAATCGTCAAAGCCTGTCCGTGGGTGTGAGTGAATGAGAGGGGCAGTGGCAGGAGTGGGGCATGCAGACATGCATAGTGCAACAGAATCTCTTTCGAGTACGTGAGAGTGGCTGAAGGAGGAGAACTGCTATGCAGGAGGCATATGGAACACACTCACTCCACTTCAGTGGAAATAAATTCACTCGCACACACACACGCCGCCTCCGTCGATCGATAGACGATAACCGAAATGAGGCTCATAAAAAGATAAAGCGATTACTCAATGTTTACCGGCCTTCGTCCAGCCATAATGAAAGTTTTAATAAGCAAAATGGATGAGCTGCCAAGCAAAAGGCGGCTAGATCAACGCCTCTCCCACTGAGACAGCCAAAATGTTGCTCGGCACTTGAGCTTAGTATTCGAGAGTTCCTAAGACGCAGAGCAGAACAAAAGGAGCGCGATAAGACAAGAGCTGGCTGATAAGGAGTTTCCACTCGAATTCCATGCATTCTGTAAGGCAATTCGCATTTACAGGGGCCAAAACTACAGCCCCAATGTCAAATAATAATAAATAATAACTTATCTCACGGCCCATATTCGTATTTACTTATTACGGCCGCACTCCCCCGGCCACGCCCTCCAGTATCTATTATCGGGGTATTTCGACAGTTAGCATGAGCACAAACACGAAAAAAAAGAAAAAAGTTAAAGGCTGACATGTGTAAGCAACAAGTGAAAACAATTTGAGTGTTAAGCGAGTGTGCCCAGTGAACACGAGTGATTTCTGAGTTGCGCTCAACCGTGCGTGTACCTGTGTACCTTATAATCTGTACCTGTCGTATCTACGGATCAACAGAGAAAAGGTCAAGCAGAGCGACAAAGCGGGTCCCATAAAAAATTCACACGTATTGTGAGTGCGACCCGCGATTAGATATTTCACGGTCACTGCCAATGAATCGGGGGATCGAGCACCTTTTCTGTGAGTGTAATAGCGTTGCAAGCGAGTGCACCCCGATCGAGAGGGACAGCGAGAGGCGGAGGGAGGATGCGAACAGACAGGCAGACGATAGAAAACAGGTTTTCGTTTCAAGAGCAAATCTCAGAATTCTGTGCTAGTGTTGCCTTGCCGTGTGGTATGAGGCAGGGCGCAGAGAGGCTGGAAAAACAGGATGAAATTGAAAGAAAAACGAAATTATGGTGCGAGGGTGAAAGAAGGAAAGATCGGCGGCATGGACAGCACGGCGTGTGCAAGCGAGAAGGTGCAACAAGTTTTACCGTAGCAAACGCAGCGGGGGGCGCAGCAATGAGTGAGAGAGCAAGGGAGAGGGCGGCATTTCGTTCTCGGAAGGAGCCCATAAACCTCTCTCCTTCACGCTTGTTTACAAAGCACTTTGTTTAAACATTCTTCGTGGGCCGTAATCTAGCCAATTTATTTATATGTTCGATTTCCCCCAAAAAATTGTTAACTCACCAATGCCGAATGCCTGCTTGGCATTGCAATCGCTCCACACAGTCATCTTGAAGGCTTTTGTTGTTGTTCCTGCTGCTTTCGGCGCCGACTTTTACCACCAACACAGACACAGACACTGTCGTGCGCCCGATCACCACTCACACATGCAGAGCGGCAGACTTTCGTTTGCGAAAATAAAAACAACAAGACCGAAAAATTAGGCAACAGAAAGAGCAACACGTAGTTGAAATTTGTTTTCACAATAAAACCGCCGCGAACAGAAGCATTTCGCTACAGATTTCGCCGAACCGATTTCAGGTAGTTATAATTGCACAAAGCCTGCATTCCGCGCAGAATTGTCACTAATGCATTTTGCGTTGTTTTTCTTTCTTTTGCCGCTCTGTTCTCGATTTGGGAGTTGGCCGCTCAGCTAATAATCTTCGCTCTCACTCCCGCACACGCACCGCCGCTGACAGACACACACACGTGCACATGGGCTCACAATTAATTAACTTGAGCGCTCTCGGAAAGAACTTGCGCGCTCCGTTCGCGGTTTGAGTTGAAAACGTAATGAATAAAGACGAAGCAAAACAAACATATCCGAAAGGCCCAAAGCGAAACCCGAAAGTACTATCGATACTATCGATGATTTTAGACGGTAGTACATCAATTGCAACTAGTTTCTTGTATCTCGGACCTTTTGTAGGTATGCCTCTCTTGGCATCGTCGAGTTATTTTCTCCAGATTTCGGAAAAGAATTCCACAATGTTAGAAATGAAAGAGACACATTGATATTTTTATCGTTATCGCGAAGCGGTCATACTGCTAGTTTCCCGCCAAGCCCAGCTGCAAAAAGCAAATTCATACTAGATGTTTTCGATAGTGACAGTCGATATCGATATTTGAGATAATATCAATCGAAATAAATTTTTGTTGCATTTTACGTTTGTATTTAAAGCTGTTTTAACATTTAAAAACGAAAAATGCGAATAGGTTGAAATGAAATTGTACTTAATTGTTATTTGTCTTAAAGATAATACGTGGTGAACTCACTCCAGGAGCAGAAGCGAAAGAAAGCAGCACTCTTAAACCTAAGGCAATGGTTCCCAATAAAGAGATGGCAACCACCTTTTCCACTTTTCAAATTAAAAAGAAACCTGCGTCTGCTGCCAGGACGAAGATCCCTTCTCCGAAAATCATATGGATGACGACGAGAACAAGTTTGATGTGAAACAAATTGCACAACTAAAGGAGAAAATGTTAGTGGAAAAGATACCAGCTGCTGATTCTGTGTGTGTCCGAGTCCAGAATATCTATAGAGTTCTCTATTTGCTGCCCCCACAGTTTTCGAGTAATATTGAATCAAGTTATTATTGGTTATTTTTATTTAAATCTGCCTTGACTATACATTTTATTTATTACTATAGTATTGCTTTTTAAAGTTCAGACGCTGATACAAAAATAGAGGTTGATATAGGGTCCCAAGATGTCTACTCTTCTATGCTGCAGATTTTTCAGTTGACACTATAATACTCTTAAACATAACCTAATATTATATCGCGGCTAGTTCCTCCTTGCTTACTGTACATTTAATGGTTTCCCTTCTCGTCGGTTGATTGGGCAGAGCCGGACTGCTGACCATGTAGGAAAACTCTCCCTTTAACCCGTGGCATATCACTGCGTATTCGCCCAACCGATTAACGGCCGCAATGGCGCCTTCAAATTCGACTTCATACTTCCCAATTCGCCGTAAGGCCAGCTTAGATGCCTCCGCCGGTGTTTTGCCCGCTCGCATAGCCTCCACCGCAAGCAGTGAAGGCAGGAAGCGCATCATAATATCACCATCTCCGGTGGCTATGGCGGCACCCACCTCGTTATCCGCGTAGGAGCCAGCTCCAGGAATTGGCGAGTCTCCTACCCGCCCGGGCATCGTGTAACTTATTCCATTAGTAGAGGTGCCCACATGGATGTTACTATTCTCATCGATGGCGATCATAGTGACGGTGTCATGGTTGTTGGGTCCGAACTCATATTCGCTTCTACTCCTATCGTCCTTCCAGGAGGTTATGGGCGAATAAGGCCCGCAAGATACCTTCGGATCTGGATGAACATTTTTCCAGAAATTTGGCTGGCAGTTGTTTGCCCTCCATTTCATCCACAATTCATTCGTTTCAAGGGTGTTCAGCGATTCGTTCTGGAACCCCATTTCATTGGCGAAGTCTTCGGCTCCATTACCCACCAGCAGTGTATGTTTGGTGTGCTCCAGGACATGCCGTGCCACCTTGATGGCGCTTCTAATTCGCCGCAGATCGGCCACTGCTCCTATTTCCATAGTCCCGCCATCCATGACCAGGGCGTCCAAGGAAACATCGCCCCACTCGTCCGGACGTCCGCCGTAGCCCACAGCGTTTCCGCATTGTTGCCGCTCGCACTCGGATATGCCCTCCACTACGGCATTGCGTGTTTGCCCGAGGCCACCCTTGCTCAAGTTAAGGACACGCCAGGCCTCAATGTTGGCGACTTGATAGTCCCAAGTGTTTAGCACCATGGGCAGCAGGGGACCAGAGGTCGACCCATCGGAGCTGAGGTTTAAGAGAATCGGTTATAAATTAAATTCTTAGAAGGCTTTTTTCACTCACCTTAAAACGGAAGCCAGGAGGAAGCCGCAAATCAATTGTGCGATGTGTCTATTCATGTTTATCGGAGAGACTGAACCAGCCCAGAGAGTCGAAAGCTTTATAAAGAAGCGATCGTAAAAAAATTGCAAATGCTTTTTTTTTTAATTAATTTCGTAATTTCGGGTGTCATGCCAAATTCAATTTCTAGCATACATTTACATTAAATTTGTTCCTCATGGTAACTGCAAAGCGATCGAAAAGGTGAGGAATAGCTTGAACTTGCCTCACAATACATTGATGAAATTAAATTAAATGTATTATCACATCAACCAAATAAAACATATCTGAAAAAAGCACGTGTCGAATTCATTGTATTTGATTATACCCTTGCAAGGTCATAGAATTAATTTAATTTTAATAGGACTTCTATATTATGTAGTCATATAAACGTACAAGAAATTTAAGAAATAAACCAAATTTTTAAATTTAAAAATTTTTTTATTTTTTTATTTGTTTGTACACTGTGTACCTAATTATAAATTAGGCTACAGGATAGGTAACGGCCATAGCTGCTGTGGCTTTCGGCTGCTTGTAATTTCTTATTTTTATTTTAACATTTTATGCTAAACTTCCTTATTGCTAAAGAGGTAATAACAAGTAACATATATAATTATTAAAAATTACATCACCATATCCTGTACATCTGTTCTCTTAAAAAAATTGAACAAAACAAAACAAGAATTACCGTAAGATGTAAAAAATTGAGCTTCTGTTTTTGTTACATAAATCTAGTTACTGGTGTTATTTAAATAAACAACAAAAGATAGTGGAATATGAAAAAATACTTTTGATGGCTTGCAGGGCAATTCTGCTATTAAATAGAGATCCAGCTGGGCCCATCACGCTTTCATTTCTCATATAAATTTCTAGAAATGTTATAACTTTAATCAGTATCTTTTTAATTATTTTCTAAATTTTTAAAAGCCTACCAAGTTATGGCTGGCAATGATCATGTAAAAATCGGACGCAAATCAATCGCAATTGCCAACTTTTATATCATCCTTAAAAAAAAAGGTGACTTGCGTACGCGCTTAAATATATAATTATGCCTAAGAGAAATAAAATGAAAAATTAGAGACATAATAAGATATATTAGCTTTCGAAAAGCTCCGAGCGAAATTGTTTTATATTTCGCTCGGGAACCAGTGTGACCAAATAATTAAAAGAAAAGGTGGAAACGCGTAAAATGGTGTTATACTGAAGCTCATGCACACCCGTTTTTATGTAAACAAACTTAATTAAGTTATGTTATTCACCGCAGTGGTGAAAGAATAATTCAAAACCATTAAAAAATATATAATATTATATTTCTTGCTTTTGTGGAATGCTTTTATTCTAAAAATAAGCGACACACTTAAGATGTCCGTCCGGAAAACTAGCCCTAATCATCATCGATGACCACCAAAATGTCCCGGAAACAGAAGGGCGTGAAGGGGTAGCCAGCTCCCTCGTAAAACTTGCTCATGAACTCCACCCAGTGCAGGCGTAGGGTGTGCAGGAATGCGGACAGGCCCTCCATCATCACCATGATCGCAATGGTAAAGAACTCCCAGACGGCGAAGATCAGGAAAATCCAGATGCAGCCCGTATAGCCCGTGGTCTGCAGACCCATCGCCAGCACCATGGTCCACAGCACCTCCGAGAGCTCTGCAATGCACGTGGGCGCAGATTATAAGTAAATCCGTACTGGAATCTGGAGAAAATACGTACGGGCATGGGCCAGGGACAGCGCCCAGAGACGCAGGTAGGAGGCCGTGTGCGAGATGGTACTCAGGATATACTCGATGGTGTGGATGGCCTGGTGGATCCAGATCTCGCTCATGGGCTCGTCGTCCTCGCTGTGTCCGCCCGACTCGTGAGCCTCGGCCACCTCCGTAATGATGATCTCCTTGCCCGTGGTGATCTCGATTTTCTCCACTATCTCATCCTCCACGGGTCCCACGGGCTGCACGAAAAACCCAGATACAGGATTAGGCCACTTCTTATGCCCCAAGCCGGGTTCAGACTCACCCTGTTGCGGCGCTGGAACTTAATATACAGGGGCTTGCCGAGCAGGATCCAGGGAATGCAGATAATGGCGATCACAAGGAATATGGTCTCCAGCTGGCGCTGGATCGGGAACATGCTGGCCTCACAGCCCGCCGATGCAGTCTCCGTCTTGAAGAGCACCATGTCGATGAACATAATAAGGACCGAGGGAGCACAGCCGGGGGAGTCGGCCAGCACATCGGTGGTGGGACTGTACTTGACCCACTTGTAGAACCTTTAGAGGAGAATTCAATTATATACTGATGATATATGTTAAACTATTTTATCCTACTCACATCATGAAGCACATGTAGCCGAACATGAGCAGCAGGAAGAGGACCTGTGGCACGAACTGCAGGATAATGTAGGCGTACTTCTTGAAGAACACAAAGTTCTCCACCGACAGACAGACGCCAAAGGTCATGTGCAGCACGCCGAAGATGATCGATAGCTTCATCTTGTAGGTGTTCAGGAAAATGATTTTGTTTGAGGCCGACTGCCAGACCGGATCGATGCCCATCGGATAGACACCGCGCGCAGCCACCGTGGGATTGAGTGTCAGGGTGGGATTGGTCAGGACGGTGGTCCGGTTGTAGACATTGACCCAGCGAGAGCCGAACACGTTGAAGGACTTGGAGAATATGTCGTTGTAGTGGAAACCCGTATACATGGCAAACAGACCCATCAGCATGATGATGTAGCGACCGGCGAAGAAGATGGTCCAGATCTCGCCTCCCCGCTTCTTGCTCAGCCGCTTCTCGTCCACAACCATCCAGAGGCCCAAGAGGAAGAGGATCGTGCCGTGTCCCATATCGCCGAACATCACGGCAAACAGGAAGGGGAAGGTGATGCAGGTGTACAGGCCGGGATTCACCTCGCGGTAGCCGGCGATTCCGTAGGCATCGATAAGGTTCTGGAATCCGCGAGTGAACTTGTTCGTCCGGAAGTAGGTCGGCGGCTCCTTCTTGGTGTCCAGCACATTGATGAACGAGGGCACCGTGCTGCCCACACTGGCCGATCCCGCGGCCAAAGCCACCTCCACCTGCTCCAGCTCCCGCTTGGGCACCCAGCCCTCTCCAATGAGGCACTTGCTGCCCAGGTCCACGTTGAACAGATTGAGCGTGTGGTAGATGGCCTTCATCTTCTTGATCATGGCCGACCATTTGGGCAGCTGCTTGAGGGCCGCCTGGAGCACACAAGTCCTGTGGTCGCTTGTCTGATTGATGATCGCCTGGAGGTCCTCCAGACGGATCTTCACGTTCTTCACCATCTCCTGGCGCTCGGCGTGCGAGCTGGGACAGGGGTACATGTGGGCGTGGAACCCGGTGCACACCTTACGGATTCTGCCCTGCAGCTGATCGCCCTGGAAGAAGACCACAAAGACGCTCTTGTGGAGCACACTGCCGGTCTTGGGATCCGTTAGGGGCACGTCCACCTCGCAGCGGCGAACGAAGACGTTGCCGCGCGAAATGCGCCACAGCATCCGCTCGAAGGCGTACTCCCGCTCCCTATTGATCACTCCGGCGACGAAGCCCAAGCGGCCATTGGACTGCTCGGGGTCCCGATGCGTTCCCTTCTTGTTCAAGTCGAAGTTGTGGGACTCCTGGTCCGAGAAGAACTGATCGGTGCGCTCCAGCACTTGGATCATCTCGGTCAGCTCCAGGTAGCTCGTCTGCAGGTTCACGTTGTTGGCAGCCAGCTCCATGATCTCTGTCTCGGTCTTCTCCAGGTGCGTCTCCAGATCGATGATCTCGCGCGGCTGTGGCGCCGGTGGGAAGTCATCGATGAGGTCGAGCACCTTGTGACCCTCCTTGGCCAGTTCGGAGGTTACATAACGGATTCGACGCTCGAGTTCATCGCAGCGCCTCACCTCGCCGACGAACTTGCGCTGCTGGGCATTGATTTTCTCGTTCATCTTTATAAGGCATAAAAAAAGGGACACGAATTTTACCACAACTCATACGGAAAAAGTCCTTGCTATCGCTTCCCATTCACTTACGTCACGGAACTGGACACATCCCACTTCGCCCAAAGCTGCAATCGTATCGTAGGCTGCCTCCGGCTGCAGATACATCTGAACCAAGGACATCACCTCGCTGCGGAAAATGCTGTTGCTCTCCTGATTGGAGCCGAAGCTCCACCACTTGGACATGTTGTTTTTACTGATCCTGCTGCTCCTTCGACGAGTAAATGGAATTCCGGAGTTGGGCTCTGCAGATTCGGAGCGCAGCTGACGGACGACTGATCGGTCTGGTCAAGTGATTTGGACGAGGAAGGCTAGCTGGCGGCGCTGACCCACGAGCACCTTCAGTGCCGGCTTATCAGTCTGCCTTGCATAAATATTTGGGGAACTTCTATGCCCCACGGAGCCATCCATCAATGTGATCGAATAAATGTCCGTTTCCCCGACTGCTCTTCCTCTCCTCCAGCCTTTCTTCGCTTATCAACTGATAGTTCTCAGCCATTTGGAATTAAAAACCAATTTTCACAACAATTACAAACTGATTTTCAGGGCACCTCCAGGTACTTAACGGATGAATTGTACCTAGACACCAGAGTATATACAGTGCGTACTTGTAGTAAGGCAAGAACTGTACCGCAAACAAATTATTTAAAATATAAATGTTTTATATTCCAGAAACACACATTCAATTTCAAATTTCGTAGGGTTTAAATGCGTCTTAACAAAGATCTTAAATCTCGCATATCAGGCAGAAAAGACGAATTAGTGCTGTTACATTATAGTTTTGTAACTAAATCTAGAAATTTTTAGAATTGTAAGCCTTTACCCACCATCATCCACAAATAAGTCCACCTCTTTGATATTCTCTTCTTTGCTGTATATTTATTTATTACAATTAATTTACTTGTATAAGTTATTTATTTATAACAATGAATATCAAATTATTGCTTTTGAAACAGTTTTTTTGAGAATACTAGGCACAACTCCAAACTAGAAGAAGGAATACTTTTGGACAAAAAATGGAATACGCAACGGGTAGGATACAAAAATGTGGGAAGAGCACCACAATACTGACGATATCCGAGAGAAAGGGAATAAACAAAACAAAAAAAAAACATTTAACAAACAATTCAAAACATATCTGTGGGCTGTGGGGAAAAACAAAGCTCGCTGGATAATGGTATACATATTTTCGTGTTTTTTTGAGCACACTGCAGTTCTTTACTCCTCTTCCTCGCCGTCCAGGATGGCCCTGAAGCTGAAGGGCTGGAAGGCGTAGCCCAGACCCTCGTAGAACTTGCTCATAAACTCCACCCAGTGCAGACGCAGGGTGTGCAGGAAGGCGGACAGACCCTCCATCAGGACCAGGATGGCCAAAGTGAACAGGCACCAGGCGCCGAAGATGAGGAAGAGACCGATGGCGCCGCCCACTCCGGACATCTTTAGACCCAGCGACAACACCATGTTCCACAGCACTTCGGAGAGCTCTGCAATGCACGAGGGATTAATAGGAGGTCCATTTAATGGCTCCAAAGGAACACTTACGGGCATGGGCCAGGGACAGAGCCCAGAGACGCAGATAGGAGGCCGTGTGCGAGATGGTACTGAGCACATATTCGATGGTGTGAATGGCCTGATGGATGTAGATCTCGCTCATCGGCTCATCCTCGTGACCGTGGGCGCCTCCTGCGTTCTCCTCGTTCCCAGAGAAGCCCGTGGGCAGAGGGGTCTCGCCTTCAGCCAGTTCCATGTTGCCGGTCAGCTGGCCGTTGTGCTTGGCCTGTCCGGGAGAAAGGAATAACAAGTTAATATATAAGCCTGAGAATATCAGATTCCCATTGCTGAGGGAAACCTACATGAGCGTTGTTCTTGCGGGTAAACTTGATGTACAGGGGCTTGCCCAGCAGCATCCAGGGAATGCAACACAGGCCGATGAGCACGAAGGCCTTCTGTAGGTCCGGCTGCGACTCGAACATGAACTCGTTGCATCCCTTGGGCGGTGGTGTGTTCTTGAAAAGCATCATATTGATAAACATGATCAGAACGGACGGAGCACAGCCGGGGGTCTCGGGCTGGAAGTCTGTCTTGGCGTTGTAGCTAACCCACTTGAAGAACCTTTGGAGGAGAATCCAATTTAATTTTTTGTTTATATATTAAATTATTCGATTTCAACACTCACATCATGAACACCATGTAGCCGAAGAGCAGCAGCAGAAAGAGGATCTGGGGCACGAACTCCAGGAAGATGGATGCGTAGCGCTTGAAGTGGGTGAAGTTAACCACGGACATGCACACTCCGAATACCATGTGCAGCACACCGAAGATGATCGAGAGCTTCATCTTGAAACTGTTTAGGAAAATGATCTTGTTATCGGCCAGCTGCCACACGGGATCCAGGCCAAAGGGATAGACGCCGTTGGCGGAGCTATTGGGCGGCATCTGCAGGCTGGGGTTGCTCAGGACCGTCGAGGCGTTGTAGTTGTTGCTCCAGCGCGATCCAAACAGGTTCATCGACTTGGAGAAGATATCGTTGTAGACCAATCCGGTGTAGCAGGCAAACAGACCCATCAGCAGGATGATGTAGCGGCCGCCGAAGAAGATGTTCCAGATCTCGCCACCGTTACGGATGCGCGCCAGCTTCCGCTCGGAGAGAACCATCCAGGCGCCGAAGAGAACCAAAATCAGGCCGTGGCCCAGATCGCCGAACATCACAGCGAACAGGAAGGGGAAGGTGATGCAGGTGTACAGGGCGGGGTTGCACTCCCTGTAGGAGGCCACACCGTAGGCATCGATCAGGTTCTGGAATCCGCGAGTGAACTTATTGGTCCTGTTGAAGGTCGGCGGCTGTTCGTTGGTATCGATCACATTGAGGAACGAGGGGATGGTGCTGCCCACGGCAGCAGATCCGTCGGAGAGGGCCTTTTGGACGATGGGCAGGTCCTTGGTGGGCACCCAGCACTCTCCGATCAGGCACTTCTTGGTCACGTCCATATTGAACAGATTGAGCGTGTGATAGATGGCCTTCATCTTCTTGACCATAATCGACCACGAGGGCAGGTTCTTGGACACGGTGGCCAGGACCCGGCTGCGGTGATCCTCTGTCTGGCTAAGAACGAGCTTCAGGTCCTCCAGGCGAGTGCGCACATTTCGCACCATCTCCTCGCGCTCGTTGTGCGAGCTGGGACAGGGATAGAGCGAGGCGTGGAAGCCAGTGCAGACCTTCTTGATGCGGTTCTTCAGCTGCTCGCCCTGGAAGAAGGCCACGAAGACGGTCTTGTAGATGGGATGGCCCGTCGCCGGATCGTTCAGCGGCTCGTCCAGGTCGGAGCGCTTGAGGAAGACATTGCCGCGCGAAATGCGCCACAACATCCTTTCGAAAGCGAACACGCGCTCGCGGTTAATCACGCCAGCCACAAAGCCAAGTCGGCCGCGATGCTGGGCAGTGGCCTCGTCCACGCCACCGGCCCGGTTGGTTGAGTCCAGATTGAGCACCTCCTGATCCGAAAAGAAGCCCTGCGTATTCTCCAGCACCTTGCGGAGCTCGGTGAGCTCTAGGTAGTTGGACTTCATGTTCACCTCGTTCTGGGCCAGCTCGATCATCTCCGACTCGGTCTTCTCCAGGTGAGCCTCCAGATCGATGATCTCGCGTGGATTCGGCGCCCGCGGAATGTCATCCTGGATGTCCGGCAGCACGATGCCGTCCTTCTTGATCTCCGTCTCGATGTAGCGGATCTTGCGCTCCAGCTCATCGCAGCGACGCACCTCGGTGACGAATTTCCGCTGGAAGGCGTTGACGTTCACGTTCAGCTGGAAAGAGAGGATCTTTGGTTAGTGACGACGGCGCCAACGGGCAACTACAATCCGTACTTACGTCGCGGAACTGCACACAGCCGGTTTCGCCCAGCTCAGACACGGAGGTGTACGCGGCCTCTGGCTGAATGAACATCTGGCAGAGTGCCATTTCCTCACTTCGGAACATGTCCCCCATCTTGGCGACTGCTTACGTTCCCTGTGGACGATAGAGGAGGCAAGGGGATTAGTTTCGGCATTCCGCAGACGTGCAATTAAAATAAAGAATAGCGACCACGATTTGTTTTTCGCCATCGTTTGGCTGTGGTCTCTGGCCAGAAGAGGGATCAAGCAATAAACAATAGTTTCACTTAACCAAAAAATAATATAAACTAAAAATCATATTGTTTATAATAATAAATATCAAATATCCAGAAAGATATGCGAAGGAATATCTGGGCTTTCTTGCCTCTTCATCGCTTCTCCCTTAAAACTCCATAAATAAAATGTTATAATAAATCAATTAATTTTCCATTTAGAAACCCCATTTGTCTCAGTGCATCTTCGCCCCCTATTCAACCCGACATATTTATGTACAAAAATTTTGCTAGGTTGTTCTGCAAATGATTCTATTTATTTATTTGTCTTTCATTTGTTTTTCCTTGGTGTGGAAAGGCAATCACTCTATTTTCAGCTCCATATGGCTCTCGGACCTGGCAGGGCTTTCATCGAACCAGGAGAGTCCATAGACTAAGCCCAAACAAGTTTTGACTTTTCAATTACAACATCCAGTCACGTTCTCAATAAATTTAACAGCAAAATCACGTAACTCCAAGTGAATTGTTGAGTATACAAATATTTTTTACTGGTAAAAAGATCACCTTTGTGTGGATTTCAAGGGTGAAGTAATCGAACATTTAACTGAGTTTTTAAATTAATAGAAAGGTAAATAAGACATTTGAAGATTTGTTTTAAAGAATGAAACATCTTGCTAAAAGACTAAGGCAACGGAAGTATGTTTAAAACGATACAAAATGCGATCGCGTATAAAATTGTATTATGATATGTGTTCCAATTCGTGGAATCTACCGATTTATGATCCAAATATAAACACTGCCATAAAGATTAGTTCAACACAAAGTCAAATTCATTGTTGATAGATTTCCTTCCTGCCAGATGGCATGACTGTATTTTAAGTTATTATTTCGGTAAATCATATATGCACATCTTAAGATTTCTTTCCGCCTGTTTCCGATTTTATCCAGTTGAGAAAGAACGTAGCTTTCTGTTCCCAAGAAGTCACTTTCTGAAGTAACTTTATGGCTTTATTTTACTCTGCAATCTTAACTTATTTACCAGAGCTATCTCGATTTTGCTGCAATATTGTTTACGAACACAACTCTTATCGTTGCACTGACACTTCCTCAAGAAACCTTAACCCCACAAAACCCACAAAACATATGGGGGCTCTTTACATAAATTATGATTATGGCAAATTAACTGATTATTGTCGGTTTATCAGGGAACTGTCAGTCAGGCCCTGCCCGCCATGTGCAAATAGAGCTGACTTCTCCCAAAAAAAAATCGGTAGAACCCAGATAATGCAAGTAATGTTTGACTTAATTGGGTCGCCTCCGCACTGACGCATCTGAGGGCGGGTCGGAGGCAAGGTGGGCGAGGTCCTGGGCAGGGCAGCAGTAGTAGGAGTCCGTAGTCCGTCGTCTGGTGTCTGCATTCGAGAGCATTTCGCACCATTTCGCAGTGTACACACAGACGACATCAAGGTTTGCTGTGACATCATCGGCCAAACAGTCAACGACACGGCGACGTCAGCCTCGCACATTATCGAACTTTAATGGTCCCACGGACTACATATGGTCCCTGTTCTCCTCTCCCCCCACCAACACACCATAACCGAATCCCGTCCAAGTTCCCATTCCCCGACAGGAGAGAAGAATTAGCTTTTGCTTTTTGCGGTAGATATAAAACGTATGATGTGTTATATGTAAGACATATATTTATGTAGAAATTTTTAATATACTAAATTCAGCCCAAAAGAGGGGTTTGAACTGGTATTAATTTATTCTGAAATTTATAAAATTGAAGCCTAAAAAACCTCATTTATATTGCCTTTTTTATAATTAGCTGTGATCACATAGAAATATAATCAAATTGGGAATCTCGTCAACTTGGCTTATAAGGCCGCAATGATAAGCATGCTTAAAATGACTGTTCTTAAGGTTTTTTTTTATACATTAAACCCAATTTCCGGGGCTTTCTCTTAAGTAATTTTTAAAGAATTCTTAAGCCTCGGACTTAAGTTATGATTTTATGATTAGAGATGCAAGAAGTTCTTGTTAAATTTAAGATCTCACAAAAAAAATTATATATTATCTATTTATTTAACGACACTGCTAATTATCTCACTGTGTAGGGGCGTTCGAGTCATTTGTAAAACAGCAATAAAATAACAAAACCATGGCCCAGACACTTGGCCAGTTGCCAGAGACAGGGGACGTCATGGATATGCACGAAAAACCCATCCAACCATCAGTGGCCTCTTAGATCCATCAATCACATGACATGACCACTAACATCTCTCCTGGCAGTAGCCATACCCGGATTCGAGTTCCCCCGATGAGGGATGCTATCGAGTTCCCGGGCGGATTGGGATCCACTTGATGCTGCCCCATAGCCTGTTGCTCATATCTTTCGCCTGGCTTCGGTTCTTTCCCTAACTCTGACACTTTTATCAAACCCACTTATACAAATGTGTAAGAGTGTGTGATGGTTGGCACTTTGTTGGTTTTTTCTGGGCCTTTGACCGGTTGTCGCCAGTTTGCTAAAAATAGCAGAGTCATGAAATTCGCAGCCTTAATTGCTCTTATTATTAATTACGGATACGCGTCCAATTGTCGGGTCATTAAAGATCGTTTTAGAATGTTTGCCAGTTCAATTGTTTGTAGTTTTTATAGCATCATTAGCCTAGTATTGGCGTGTGCCGAAACAGAAACGTAGGAGGGAAATCCATATGTACTGGGTTCCAATATAACGACGGCTACTTGTTAATTGTTACAATGCCATTTTGTGCATTTTCAACTGTTTTATAGAGAAATTAACAACATAGCACCTTGTGCACACTGAGTAATGTGTGTAATCTCAGAGGTTTGAATTCCATATCTTATAGACCATATAGACTGGGCTTTAGTCGCTTGTGGTTTGTTTTTAGAAATGTCATTAAGTTGTAGCTTATTCCTTTTTATCAATTTTTAATGCAACTTTTGAACATTTTAGCTTTTATTAAATACAAACCTAAATAAAGCACTAACACAATTTACCAGTAACTAGTTGCCTTTACTTAAAGGAATTCGTATTGTACTGTAATTGAATTGATTAAAATTTAATCAAAAGGGCGGGGTGCTTGCTTAGAAGGTTTTATCGCTTCAAGGCGGAAATCGCCACAGCTCGGACACGAACCCTGGCACTACGTAGCAATACGATATCAGGCTATTATATAGACATATACTTATGTACATATATATGCATTTGTGGGTACTCTATACTCAATCGTTGCTTATAAACACAATACCCAGACGAGGACGAACAAAACACTGTAAATATTTATTCGCTTTTCTTGAATTATTGGGCACTTTTTGTAATGTGTTGATTGGAAAACAGGTATAATTTCAATTGAACTCGCCTGCTCAGGTGCTGCTTTCGTTTTAATAAACTCAATTCACTGAAAACTGGAATTTTGAATTCCCAATTGCCCAATATCGCTCGCTCACACGCACTGCTCGAACACGAAAAAAAACTGAAAACGTTGAAAACACCGAGGCGGCGAAACAGCTGCGCTAACTGTAAACCAGTTCAACTTCAAAACAACAACTAGGCGCTAAGCGACGTCGTAGCCATTGCCGTTTTGCTATCCGCTTCTCGCCTCTTTCCTTCCTCTCTCTCTGTTCGCTCCTTTTCGCTGGTCATTTTCGTGAGTGGACTAGCCTTGCGTGTGTGTGGGTGCAAACCACCTCCAAATACAGTTAGACGCATGTAATAACTAATAACTTTTAGATAAACTAGTTAATATGAATTATATTTAATTTAATTACATTTTTAAATTATTTTCACATACTTGAACGCAACGTTATTTCTTCCAAAGAAGCTAAAAAGTATGCTGTGTTTTTTTTAAGTAAAGATCAATGAATATTGCAAGATATTGAAAAATAAACGTTTTTAAACTGTATTAATGTTAAATATCTAAAAACTATTTTCTAAACGGAACACTTTTATTTTTGAAATCTTAAAATTAATTTTTAGTTTAAATTACTGAAGCTCCACTGTAGTTAAAATGCAGCTGTTGTTGTTGCTCCTGTCTAACACACGCGAGTTGTGGGTCTTAATCACATTTAATCGACGGAGAGGAGCACAGAGTGGGAGAAAATGCTAGGAGGAGAGCGGTGACATTGACAACCCCCCTTTTTTTGGGAGCGGGCGCACGCCCATGTGCTAATATCGCTACGCTTCGAAGTTTTGTTCACTTTTCGCTCTGTTTTGTTTGTTTCTCTCTTTCTTTGCTCCGGCTCTCCCATTCGGTGCGCTCTCTTGCTGCTATTTGTTGTTAATTCAAATGCGAATATAACTTCTACTTTTTATTGAGAGCCTTCGTTTTTATGACAATTTCATTTTTTCCTCTGCGAGTAATTTAACATACATATGTATCTTGTATATAGATAATTCTTATGTGAACGCACATACAAAGACGATCGGTAGACGCCCAGGCCCACACTCATATTTATTAAGACCAATTGTCAATTCAATTGATTTTCAAAAACTACTAAAAATGCGCTTCAATTGCGTCACAAATCCCAATTACGCCCATATGGCACAGTATTATCAGAAAGGTAATTAGTGGGAACTAAAAATAAACGAGAGTTGTAAAACAGAAGCGCGAATCCATAAAACTCGCTGATGGTAACCGCTTTATGTTAGTCTACCCCCACGTAAGATTCTAATTTAAAGTAATGGACACATAGAGTTACACAACCCCAATAAATATTTAATTTTTTTTTTAATTCCCGTGTGAAATATAGTTTTAAAAAAAGGCTTTAAAGTCAAAGCTCATAGAAAATTGCAATATTTCGATTGCAATGCAAGTGGTTTCCGCCCTAATGACGATAAGCTTTGGACTGGGGAGTTGCGCAACTGGAGATCGTGTACTCGAGTGGCGGGGCTTTATAAGGCTTATTTGCACTCGTACTTGAGATCTGGGATTTCTTGATTCTCGAACGTTCAGATTTTCCATTCATAAACGGGGTCTAGCAGTGCTGCTGGCTAATCAGCTAAAGTTGATTGATCGGTGGGAAGTGCGACGACGGGAAATTAATAGAGTGATCCATAAATCATAATCGACTGGTATTTATTGTGTGCTATTACTCGACACTTTATGAAGTACTCGATCGAGCTGAGCTTTTGGTTCTCGGTTTTTCATACCTCCTCTGTTCTAGCAGAAGATTTTTCTAGGCCGACCACCACAAGCCCCGGAGATCACATGATACCCGTATTGTTTGATTGCATAAAACTCGAAAACTCGCGACTCTGTGGGAGAGCGCGACTCACAGATATTCATACATACAAATGCTGGCGCAGTATCTGTGTGCTCGACCAACACTCACACTGACACAGTATGACACGCACGACGACGACCACGACGTATCTCAGAGATACTAGCGGGCTCCAGACAGAGACGGAGCTAGCGCGCTCTGACTTTACCTGTGACTTCGGGCAGGTGGGAGCGGCGCCGTTTGCACAATGGGTCCCATGACAGCCTAGGTGACCCCTCCTCCCCTCTGACTAACTAACTAGCTAGCTACTGGCCATCACTGGGCATCGTCACGTGCCGAAATGCAGGGCTTTGCTGCTGAAGCACGTGCTATCCGAGATACTTTTGCATCTTTGGTGGTCTGAAATCTATGACACACATTTTTTTGCCTCGACGCAAGAGAGCGAAAGATGGATCACCTTGAACCCACTGGGTTAATCGTGTTTTGTGGGGTCCTCGCCTGGGATTCGCTTACCTTCGCAGCTCCGAAAACGCTTTAGAATGTCAAAGACACCACAGATTCGATTCCCCGCGAGTACGAGCGATAAATTTAGAACTTGTTTGTTGCCGACCGAGAGTATCTGACTGAGTGCCTGAGTATCTGAATCTCGAGCGAGCGCACGTCTGCTCACCGCCAGCGATCGACTGCGTTTAAATTTGGCACTCGCCGCGAGAACGTCGAGAGCCCGCTTGCCAATCGGCTCTCTACCGCCTCCTCCCTATAAAGCTCACACAGTTGCTATATCTTGGGATCGGGCGGGCATGCCATGTCGGCCATGTATGATCAGGGAGGAAGCACAACACAGAGGTCGTTATCAGGAATCAAAAATCGACAAATACCCGCACTAAAGTCAAAATTCTTCGAGTGCTACATATGTACGGTCCGCATTGCGTAGCCACTAGCCACCGCCTCTATCAATTTAAATTAATAACGCTTCAGCCGAGTAATTCCCTGTTCCAGATAAGACAACCTGATATTGATAGCTGTTTGTTTTGGTTTTGTCAGCGTTTATAAATCGCCCCTCTTGTCGGCCCTAGCAACTGTCAGGGGGGTGCACAGGGCACAGGGGTGGGGGTAAAAATGGTAGTTGATAAATTTATGCTACTCTTTCTATTTATGGGCAAACCTCTTGACTTTTGATTTAACGGCTGTCTCCTGTACACAAAAAATTAGAACAGCCAATTGTTTCTCGGAAGTGTTCAAACCTTTGAAATCAATTAATCATAAACAATACATTTCCAAGAAGACCATCAAGATGTTTAAATTATATTTGTCAAACATTCTTAAACAATCGGTACACAGAATCAATCAGATTGAACTTTTTCATCTATCGTGTTCTGAACATCGACGTACGAAAATAACGCTTATTTAAAAAGCTGAAAAATTGAAATAATTGGTTCAATGACTTTATAGGAAAAATGTATTTATTGTTTTTATTACACATGTATTTATCCGCCATATCTAATAGTAAAAATAAAAAGAAAGTGATTGAAGGCGATCTATTTAAGCCGGAGATCAATAACGGTTGCTATTTAGGGAGTTGTCAAATCATCGATAGTTACGATAGAACATCGATGATTTTACTAGGCGTTATGGCTTTCCTCCTTATTTGTAATAACGGTCACATTCTGCCTTTGTTTTTATTTTGCTTTTCGAAACCTCCCTAAAATCGCATTTAATTTTTAAAAACTCAAATGTCCAACGCCGGCTACCACCAACTGCCCAGTGGCAGTGACTACGATAGGAGCCAAGCGCAGCTGTCGGCCAGCATGAACGATGTGCTGCAACGCACGACGGAGAGCATCCAGAGATCCAACCAGATTGCCATTGAAACGGAGAACATGGGGGTGGAGGTAAGTTCGCAAAAATCTGAGATTAATTAGCTTATGTACATATGTTAATATTCCAACAGGTGCTGGGCGAACTGGGCGAGCAGAGGGAGTCGCTGCTGCGCACCACTAGGCGTCTGGAGGATGCCGATCAGGATCTGTCCAAGTCCCGTGCCATCATTCGGAAACTGAGCAGGGAGGTGCTCTACAACAAGATTATTCTGATACTCATTATCATACTGGAGGTGGGCATCCTAATCGGTCTGTTGGTGCTCAAATTTGCCCACCTGTGAGCGGCAGCGTCTGTATTCCAAAGTTATAGTCACGCATTATTGATGGACTATTTTTTTACGTTTAAAATTGTTATGTCTACACTATGCCTTAGCCAGTAAATTATGTCAAAAGTATGTTAAATGTGTATAAAGTGAAAATAAAAGAGGTAATTCCCAGTCATTAGAATGGTAATGATATGGGTTCTATTTAAACAATTGGCATTTATATCAAAGCCTCTATTTTCAAGCCAAGTAATCCACCTAATCTGTTAAATTATAGACAATTCACATATATTTTGTAGGTTAATGCATCTAGAAGTGCCTGATTATGTTTATTCATGTTCGCTAATAACGTCAATGCCTTAGACACTTATAATATGTATAAGTTATGTATGGTAGTAAAACACAGATAAAATACGAATTCGACTTCGGAAGCCCAGCCCAATCCCCACGCATATATGTTATAACAATGATAATGTAGTTCATAGCAGCACTCGACGATGTGCCGCGACTATTTGGCAAAAAGCAACAGTAATTACACTCAGGATCGACATCTAGAACATCTTAAACAATGTCTGCATAATACTTGATCTAACGATTAACGGCTACACACATATGTAAGTGAGAGCATCTCTGGCGGATGCTCGGTTCGAGAGATGTTTTGCTTTCCGAGGGGGCTGCCTGCTCATCCAACTTATCCTTCCTTGGGAGCAGCTCCCCCTTTTAATCGCCTTCAATTGTCCTTGGGCAGGACAATGGACCAGCCAAAGACGCGGCGATCAAAGCCACAGGAGAAGAGGTCGCAGTCTAGCAGCGGCTCCTCCGCCCAGGCCACCGAGGACACCATCCTCCGGTGACCCTGGCGACTGGTGCGGGGCAATCTGGCCACCCTTTGTCCATTCAAATCGAAGAGCCGAATCTGGCGATTGTCATGTGGTATTGCGATGATCCCACCGCTGGAAACGGCCAGGCGGTTAACCGAGGAATCCGTGCGGATTGTGGCCAGAGCTGAGCGCATATTACGCAACTCCCACACCTTGATGGTGCGGTCATCCGATCCGGACACCACTTTGTCATCCCGCGCAAACACACTGGAAGTAACAGTTTCGGTGTGGCCTTGGAACACGGACACCGCGGGTATGGCCTCCCGGAAGTCCCACAGCCGGAACGTGGTGTCCCTGGAGGCGGTCACTACCAAGCGCTGCGTAGGATGCGCCGAGACGTGTGTCAGCTCGTGGTCGTGTCCCGTCAACGGTTGCAGAGGCTGGCCGGTTTCTACGTCCCAAAGTATAGCGGTTCTGTCCCAGCTGCCGGTGATGATCTGGTCCATCGAGGAGAGCCAGTCGGCGGCCACCACAACGGACAGATGGCCACCAGGGCCAGTAAACTCGCACAACGGCGTGCGCAAGGTGTCCACGCGATCGCGGTCCTCTACCTGCTCATCGCTGTCATCCAGCTCCTCTTCTGACGAATGGCCCTTCCTGTTTGAGGCATATTATAACTAATGAACTACACCTCTGTGTGGACACTTACTTTGACACCTCCCAGTTGACGGCCGCCTGCCAGATGTGGGCTGTTCCATCGCCGCTGCCCGTGAGGACGAGATCCCTTTGCTTATGGAACTTTATGGAGTTGACGGAGCCGGCGTGTCCTTGGTACTGCAGCAAACACCGTGCACTTTCCACGCCCCAGATACAGGCCGTGTGATCGGCGGAAGCTGTGCCTATAATGGGTTGTCCCGCCTTTGCGGCCACCTGCCAAATCCCATCCTTGTGTCCACCAAACTCTCGCACCACAGTGCTGACCACTGTTGGAGCCTTGAAGCTGGACACGATGCGACTAGTCTGGGCCTTGATCTTGTTGCTGGCCTTCGCCTTGCTGCCGCCGGTGGCGCTGCTCAACTTGGCCTTCAAGCTCTTGTGTGTGCTGGAAGCGGCGGCAAGAAAGCTGGCGCCCACTTCATCTGTCTGGGTGGCCGGTGTAACCAAAGCGGAGGAGGAAGAGGGAGCGCTCAGCACTCCTCCTGCGGTAGATCGCGGCTCCTGCTGGACCACGGTTTCCTTGGTGGCGGTGGCAATGTCCAGTTTATCCTGCACTGTAAATATTAAATAATTAATAACATTTTATATAATTTTTCTACATATAAGATCTGCACAGATTCAGGGGGACTTATAATGCACCCTGGATTCCATAACACTCACAGCTCTGATTTTCCAGGTAAAGTTGTTCGAACTCTCGCTCGATCTGGGCGAACAAGAAGTGGAGGCGTGCCCGGAAGGGAGCATCTTCCGGCACGGTGGTCACATCCTCTGTCAAGCTGGTGAGGCGGACAGCCCGCGTCTTGGTCGCCTTCATATTCTGTTTGTTTTTGCTTCTTTGTGTATCTCTCGAGCGACTCGATGCTGGCAGTCGTAGATTTCCGTTTCCTGTCGCTGGGCGCACAATGGAATCCAATTAGCGGTCACGGGGTTTACGAGTTAGCCCTGGCTGGCGCGTTATTGATCCATTCTCGCCTGGCTGCGACGGAATTTCTGTTTTTGCTGCTGCCTGCACTTGGTTTTCGCAATGATAATAAATGTGTGCGGGAGGGGCGAGCGGGGGAGCAGAGCGGAACAGCTGGCGGCGATGGGGATGTGTGTATCCAATCGGTGGCTATCGATACACAGTTATCGTCTATTGCTGAACTGAAAGAAATTGGGACTCGAAACAGGGCTTTTACAGCGTTTGACTTTTGACGTATATTTTTATGAAAAGTTTTAAAGTGATGTAAATATACATGCAAAAATTTATTTAAATATCAAGATAACACTCGTTTATTCGATATTGGTAAATTATTACGATTTGTATGAAGAATTTAGTACTGATAAGGGCCAATTCTCAGCTTAAATAAACTCTTTAACAGTAAGTTTATCGAGTCGACAAGTGCTGTAGTTCCCCAAGCAGTTACCCAACACTGTCTAAGCCAAACATCTGTTGAGCCGGTTTGTCAACTAGTTTTAAACAGGGAAAATGGGTGATTTTAACAAAGTTGACCACCATTTTAAGTGAAATCGGATCAGCTGTCGTCGCCTCGCCGGTCGCCCCGTTAGTTTTCCCGTTCCCATTGCACCTCGTCTTACAATTGCACCGCCGCTGCAGCCCAAACCGGTTTGCCTCTCGATTTTTCGGTGTGTCTCCGTCCCGCATTTAGCAGCTCGCAGCTGACCTACAGTATCTTTTTATCCATCCTGCTGTGTGGGCCAACGAACTCGCAATCAAATTCGTTACAGCTGCCGCCCCATCCCCCAGTTTCAATAAATCCGCTCGATTCGGCATTTGCCTGCGAAAATGAAGAACGTTTTGGATGTCATGTCGTTGCAGCAGCACGTGGATCCTAACAAGTCGCAAGGCGTGAAGCCAATTGACTATAGGTGAGTGGATACGATGGTGTTTAATTGATTCCATTTAACGTGCTTGATCCCCGCCAGGAAGCTGAACAAGTCCGGGTTGGTGCCCCTGTACATTTTTGAGTGCGCCGCCAAGCTGAAAATGAAGCCCCTGACGGCTGCCTGTGCGGCCATTGTTTTCCACCGCTTCTTCCGGGAGGTGAAGAGCAGCGACTACGATGAGTTCGTGCGTATTGGGTTCCCTTAAGAGTGTAATGCATCTCACTGACATAACTCCCAAATAAAACAGCTAATTGCCGCGTCCTCGCTGTACTTGGCTGGAAAGATCAAGGACGACGATTGTGTGAAGATACGAGATGTGATCAACGTGGCATACTGCACCCTTAACAGGGGCAATGATCCGCTGGATCTCAACGACGAGTATTGGTCCATGCGCGATGCCATCGTACAGGCGGAGCTGCTTATCACACGAACCCTGGGCTTCGATCTCAACATCGACCTGGCTCACAAGGTGAGTACTTTAGGTTGGAGTTTTTAGTTCTAGTAACCATCTCCAAATCTTTATATTGCAGTACTTACTCTACTATATGAAGACCCTACAAGACTGGGTGGGCGCAGAGGTGTGGAACTCGGTGCCCATTGCCAAGGCTGCAGCATCTTATCTGCAAGACTTCCACCACAGCGCCAATATCCTTAAGTTCAAGCCAACCCATGTGGCCATCGGCTGTCTATCGCTGGCCCTGCAAACCTACGGCGTCCAGGTGCCACTTACCGACGAGTCCGAAGAGTCGGCCATGTGGTATAAGCCCCTGGTGAAGGACTTCACCCGCGAGCACCAGTGGGAGATCATCGAGAACGTGATCGAAGTGTACAAGCATGAGGCTTTCCTGAAGGCAACCTAATCTCCAACCGCCTGCCACTCTACCATTCCCATCTACATTTATTTATTTTCCTTTCGCGCCTCACATTACTTTCACTTTACGTGCTGTAAGCTCAAATAAAAGTCTATGGAATGAAAAAAAACCTCTGCAAGATGGCCTGAGGAAATCATTCATAAGCAATGACTCTTTTTTGCCAGCTCAAATAAAAGTCTATGGAATGAAAGAAGATATGTTTGCAATATGACCTGGGGATTGATGAGCATGCAAATTGAGTTTTATTTAAAAAAAAAATATATGTACAAACATTCGTATGCATGTCTGTCTCTTATGTTCAAAGTTAAGATTAAGTTTAGGCAATAACTTCCCAACTAATTACTTATTTAAACTCCTAAAAAAAAATTGATCAAAAAAGTTTTTACACAGAAAACATTTTTTTTTAATTGTTTAAAAATACCAAAATAATCGCAAGCACTAAGTACCATCTCTAGAAGTGGTGGCAGCTCCGGACAGTGTTGGCTAGGGGCGTTTGGCACAACAACAATGCTGTCTAATAAACAAAACATATTTTTTATACAGAACCAGAACCATTCCCAGAGCTAAAAGACAACTATGCGAAAGACATGGGTGAAGCGAGAGAACATTTACTACAAACCCTTCTACAAGCAGAAGTCCAAGATGTTCCTGCTGCTCATCTTCCTGGTCGGCATATCCTTCATCGCCTATCAGGTAAGTCCGAGCGAAGGGGATATGTACATTTTGGGTTTAAAGTACGGCCGCTAATAAGTAAAATAAACAATAATAATTAGGCCTTCTCGCTGAACCAGCTGCCGGGAGTGCCTACGCCGTGGAACCTACAACAGATCAAGCGGAAGCACCAGCAGATAAGACAGTCTCTGGGCAGCAAGCAGCGCGACGTCGACGACTTCGACGGCGGCGGAGGCGGAGCGGTGGCTCCAGCTGCTCCTGCGGGCGGTGGCACTGCAGCTGGAGCCGGGAACGACGATCCCATCAAGATCATTAGGTAAGCTTGGGCATTGGCTGAAAGTACGCAATTGTACTCACTCTACCTTGCTTTGCTCCGTAGGGGCACCCGCCTCTTCGACTACGATGCCTACAAGCCCAACTTCGAGGGCAAGTTCCGGTGTCTGGATGGCACGAAGGAGATTCCCTTCGATCATCTTAACGACAACTACTGCGATTGTGAGGGCGACGGCAGTGATGAGCCCAGCACGAACGCCTGCTCGGCGGGTCGGTTCTACTGCCGCTACCAGAAGCGTCACATTACGGGCCGGGGCCTGGATGTTTACGTGGCCAGCAGCCGGATAAATGACAACGTGTGCGACTGCTGCGACGGCAGCGACGAGTGGACGACGGCGGCCAAGTGCCCCAACAGCTGTGCGTAGTCCGGCGCCATCTCCATCCACTTCCACATCCACCTCTCCCACCACCTGTGCGCAGCCAGGACACCAATCTCAAGGATGAAGCTGTCGGGCACATCACAAGCGATATTTTTTGTACGAGTACAATAGAATTGTAATTTATTTCTAAAATAAGTAGATGGATTAAAACAAAATGAGTCCAGGAAACATCGTGGCTTTGTCTGAGTTTACGCAGAGTTTAAGAGTTTAAATTCGGGTAATTTAAAAAAAATCTGGGATCTGGAATTAAATTAAATAAAGTCTGTTTTGCCTTGTGTGATGACCAAATTCTATGTGTAGCAGAGATACCTATCACAAATCACAATGAGGAAAGAGAGAGCAGTCATAGATTTTGCACTATAATTAGACAACGAACGAGACTTTCCCGTAAGTAGAAGGCATATACCTCCTACCAATTCGGCATAGAAGTTGTAAGTTGTAAGGCGAAAATTCCCGCTGGGTTACAAACTAAAAAACAAACTGTGTTTCACTGAATTTATAAAGTAAATAATTTGTATAGTTTTAAATCGTTTTTCAACCAATTTCAAACCCATAATGATTTCTATGGCAGCCCTTTTGATGTTAAAATCTTGCTTCTTTTTTTTATCCATATATTATGCTTTTTATTTACCAGACTCACAAATATCAGTAGAATTTACATTGGGAACTCTTCTATTTAGTAGATTTCATTTGCTTGACTTTCTTCTTAGAACTCTCTTCCGTTTCGTTTCAAATTCGCAGCGGTTTTTCTTTATCATTTATAATGGTTTAATTTACATCTACAAAACACATTCAATTGTATGATTCTCTGTATGATTCTTTTATTAATTAGGTTTCTTGCCTAAATTGTATGTGAACTTTTAAGCAGTACAACTTACATTGACAAAACTCCCGTAAAGCAATTTTGAACTGCAAATTCGACAAAGGTACGAAATTTTTGTGTAATTTATTATTCGTTTTTCTATGCACTATATATAAGTTTAATTGGATTTGTGTTTGATCGGTTTGTCTGTTTTGTTGGATAAGCGGAAGCGGTAATGATGATTTCCATATCGATTAAATAGTGTATTAGCAAAGACCTTATAATAACAAGATTAGTAACGCCATTCGGTCGCTATGCATCTTGTTATATAAGCTCTTTGGTATAAGGAACGCGCGCCATTACAATTACTTATCGCATCTGGATCGTACTTGACAATAGTTCACTTTATTCCCACGTTGAGTACTTCTCCTTTGACTTGCCCAGCACAATCAGAAAAAAACTACGTGTACTACGAATGCCTCCTGGAGGAGAAGCCAATCTCTCTTTTGGCTTCTCGCAAATTTGTTACTTCGGCCTCAGTTCGCGCAATCGAATCTGAGGATCGTCGTCCTAAGTAAAGTACATTTTGTCGTGGGGTCTCCTTGCCAGTTTGCAACTTAAATTAAAGCTCACTTAACGCTAGGTAATACTTAATCAGAGGGGTTTTTGTGTGGTGTGATC
>VNJU01008259.1:0-135470 GCA_008042675.1 Drosophila seguyi
ACCACCCGCTGCCTTCTACGGGCCACCACCAGCCGCTTCCGAGGCCCTGGTGACCAAGAACGTGTACGTTCACGTGCCGCCAGAGGAGCCGGAATACTATCCAGCCTCCGCTCCCATCCAGACCACGGTGCCCAAGAAGCACTACAAGATCATCTTCATCAAGGCACCCAACCCGCCGACTCCAGTGCGCCAGGTGCTGCCACCGCCGGTTCAGGATGAGCACAAGACCCTGGTCTACGTTCTGGTGAAGAAGCCCGAGGAGCAGCAGCCCGTCATCCTGCCGGCTCCCGAGCCAACTGAGCCCAGCAAGCCGGAGGTGTACTTCATCAAGTACAAGCAGCAGCAGGCCAAGCCGGCCACTCAGTACGGACCACCGTCCGCCCCCTCGGAGGAGTACGGAGCCCCGCCTGCCCCACGAACCCTCGAGCAGTTCTAGTTTGTATTGTCGCCTAGGTTCCACACAGCCCATGAATGTAAATATTATTTATGATCGCTGCCATTAAAGAGAGTTTTTAGAGAATGCGAAATCAAGCTGCAAGCCGGATCTTGACTTGGGGTAATTTCAGGCTCCTTCATTACCTATTCAACGGGGGAATATGGATGTTTCACAGGGACTCATCATTCCTTATGATTTTGATGATGGAGCAGGGGATTTAATTAAACTTATTTAGGTATTTAGATTTTATCTAAATATCCCTATATCATTATTATAATTTCAAATATTTAGAGTTAAAATTCAAAACATTATACCATTGAAGAACATAATTTTAGTCAAGGAGTCATTTCCGACCCTATAAATCATATATATTCTTGATCAGCATCAACAGCCGCATCATTCTAGCCATGTTCCGGAGAAAAATATTTTTTTGAAATTTTTTCCAAATTTTATAATGGTAAAAAATGGAAAACAATTTTTAATTTTCAAAGTTTTCCCAATTATGATGCAGATTTATAAAACTTATTAAAACTAACTCAGGAAAACTTTCCAAATTGAAATTAATGCATTTTTGGCTTAGTTATGCTTATTTTGGGTTTGATTACTCATTAAAATTGCATCGACATATTTTCATACCCTTCCAGGGTACTCAAATTTTAGTCAGAAGCTTGCAAATCAGTGATGGAGTAATTTCCGACCCTATAAATCATATATATTCTTGATCAGCATCAACAGCCGAATCAATCCAGCCATGTTTCGCAGAAAAATATTTTTTTTTAATTTTTTCCAAATTTTATAAGGGGTAACATCATTAAAATTGTAAAAAATGGACAAAAATTTTTATATTTTAAAATTTTCATATTAATGATGCAGATTTATTATACTTATTAAAAGTAACACAGGAAAACTTTCCGAATTGAAATTAATACAATTTTGGCAAAGTTATGGCTATTTTGGGTTTGATAACTCATTTAAATTGCATCGACATATTTTCATACCCTTCCAGGGTACTCAAATTTTAGTCCGAAGCTTGGAAATCAGTGATAGAGTCATTTCCGACCCTATAAATTATATATATTCTTGATCAGCATCAACAGCCGAATCAATCAAGCATAGTTTATTCAAAAAAAAATTTGTTTAATTTTTTCAACATTTTTTAAGGGGTAACATCATTAAAATTGTCAAAAATGGACAAAAAATTTTAATTTAAAAAATTTTTCCATTAATGATGCAGATTTATTATAATTATTAAAAGTAACACAGGAAAACTTTTCGAATTGAAATTAATGCATTTTTGGCAAAGTTATGGCTATTTTGGGTTTGATTACTCATTAAAATTGCATCGATATATTTTCATACCCTTGCAGGGTATTATAATTTTAGTCAGAAGCTTGCAAATCATTGATGGAGTCGTTTCCGACCCTATAAATCATATATATTCTTGATCAGCATCAACTGCCGAATCAATCTAGCCTTGTCTCGCAGAAAAAATTTTTTTTTTAATTTTTTCAAAATTTTATAAGGGGTAACATCATTAAAATTGTCAAAAATGGACAAAAATTTTTCATTTTTAAAATTTTCCCATTAATGATGCAGATTTATAAAACTTATTAAAACTAACACGGGAAAACTTTTCGAATTGAAATTAATGCATTTTTGGCTTAGTTATGGCTATTTTGGGTTGATTACTCATTAAAATTGCATCGATATATATTTTCATACCATTGCAGGGTATTATAATTATAGTCAGAAGCTTGCAAATCATTGATGGAGTCGTTTCTGACCCTATAAATCATATATATTCTTGATCAGCATAAACAGCCAAATCAAGTTAGCCATGTTCTAGTAATATGCTAGTAGTGGAAGCTTTGAAAAGATATGCGCTCTACAAAGCACATAGCTCTAAAAATCAGGCACATTTTACAGTAGCATTCCTAATTACTTGAAAATAATAAAAATATATTAAACTTATTGGCTATATATCATGAGCTCAGCACTTAAAATTTGTATAATGATTCAGAGAGCACTTATTGAATACATATGAGTGAGAGTTCACTGCTGCCGAGAGCTTATCTACATAATATAACTATAATCAGAACCATAAAAGATATTGGGGGTAATGATAATTCAGTGACTTCATATAAAAGAAAAAATGGTTTTGTCAATTAAAACATTAAAACAATATTTATATTTACTTAAAATATAATATATAATATTATTTCTATATAATATAATATATAATAATTAACTTTAGTCAAACAATTGCTTTAATAACTCAAATTTAATTTAAAACCACACACAAAACAAATTAATCAAGAAAAAAAGGGAAACTTCTTCAATCATTCTTTAAACTATCATAAAAGGAGTAGACAACCAGCCAAAAGTACAGACCCAAAACTGGAGGATAACCATATCGCCATATAATCGTAATAATTCCATTGAATAATAAAATCTTACCCGATTGAATGATATCAAAGATGAGATAATTGTTGACAACTCCCTCGGTGGCCACAAACACACCCTCGACGACTAAAATAAAGAAACGGAGGCAGGACACCGAGAGATATGGCACCAGAAAACAGCGCAGCCCCTAAACACAAAAATCTTTAAACTGATAATCCTTAGACGACAAGCCAACTCACCAACAGGGCTCCAAAGAAAAGGAAAATACAGGAAATTACATAGATACCGCTCATGATCAGGGAAAATAACCCTAGCACACTGTCACCTTGGGCAAGGATGTACAATTAATTCGATCCACATTAAGCCAGCGGCCAACTTACGATCCACAAAGAATCGATCCAGGCCGCGGATGAGTACCTCAACGATGGCTATCAAAATGCAGCCACACTTGAGCCCAATGCAGCAACAGCAATTATCCGAGTAGATCATTTTCGATTTTCGTTGTGTTGGAATATTTCAAAACCTGTTTCAGAAATTCCCAGCCTGGCCAACTGAAAGCAACATGAAATTATGCTGAGCTAACATTCTGATCACGTTTCATGTTCACCTGTTGTGGTAGGAGTAATTAATGGCCCGAGTCCAATTAAGGTCATTGCCATGACATCTCTTGGCCTATACACCTTTTAACTCTAAATATACAAATACTTTTTTAGCATTACATATATTTTATTCTTGGTTAATTTACAAGAACCGGAGCTCTTTGCGTCTTGGCAACTGCTGCCATAGCGATGTTTGATTGGGATAAGGTTTACATATAGGAAAGTAATAAGAGTAATAAGCCTTATAATAGTTAAATGCGAGGAGCCTTATTTTAAGCCCAGTAAACGAAATGATTATAGTCAGCATGCAGCGGACTTTCGCTTGCGGGTCCGTTCAACTGGCCGACCTATGGAAACCGTCCGCCGTTGTTAAAGTTATTTGGCGATGGGCGACGTATGGGTCGCCGACTGCGGGCTCGTGGAGAGAAGACGCGGTTGGTGGATGGCGGCTGATCCCTCTGCACGTTGCCCGGCGACGTCTCTCGCTGCCAGACAATACGCTGCGGACGGTTGGGATTGTTGGAGGTGTTGCCGCGCATCATTGTGCGATTTCCGCGACGCGTCGGTACTGCACTGCGCAGAGTCCGGAAGCGAGTGTTCTCCGACGGCGAAGTGGCCTCCGCTTCCCGACCCTCCTCCTTGAATGACAATAAAAAAGATGAAATGTATTAATTAAGTTGGACATGGCATATAATAAGACTTCCTTACTTCCACACCCACAGCCTGCTTCTCGCCCTCAGAGGAGACACCGTCCGCGCCCTCGCTGTCCTCGGTAGCATTGCCCTCGGCCTGATTCGCCTGGTTATCGGACACCTCCGACTGGCTAGTGCCTACATTTGGATCTGAATTGGAGAACAAATAAGATTTTAGGCAATTTAAAAAATGTATGCAATCTTACTGTCACTTCCTAGTGGCTGCGAGTCCTCGCCTTGGCCAGAAGCCATCGTTTCTTCGGCGAAAGCTTCATCAGCCTCACTGGCGTCCTCGGCGCCTCCAGCCTGATCACTCTCGCCCGATGCCTTGCTGGCGGCATCGTTACCACTGCCCTCTCCGGCCTCGCCTTGCTTCTGTGGCGAACTGGCTGCGGCAGCGCTGTTATCGCTGGGTCCAGCACTTTCGTCCGGTGTAACCTCCATGGCTACCGCTGTGCCGTCGACTTCGGCAGAGTCCAAGCATAGTGGCTGCTCACTGAAGTTGGACACTTGTGGTGAGCTGACGATCTCCATTGAGGAGCTGTTTGGATGATAAACTTAAATAATCTTTTTCGTTTTAAACGTTTATTAGGTCTCGCACTTACCTTTCGGTGCGCCGAGCCGCTGCCGAGGATGTGGAGGCGACTGCCAGCTTCCAGTTGGAGGCGTCAGCTTGTGGCAGAGTCACTGGATTGGAGGACTCTCCACTTCCACTGCTGATGGCCTGGCTCTGGTTGTTCTCCGGTCCAGAGGCAGAGGCCGCCGAGGTGGGTACTGCCGCAACAGCCTGGCTATCGAGCAGCTGGCTCTCTTCCTGCGCCTGCTGCTGCTCTGGCACCTCCTCAATGTCGACCTCGTTGTTGTCCTGAGCATCTGCAGCCATCTCGTTGTCATCGTCGGCTCCCTCGTTCTCGTCCATTTCGTTGTCCTGCTCGTAGGAATCCTCATACACTTCCTGCTCTGCCTCGCCACCATCAATTGGACCATCATCGGCATCGGCCAGGACATCCTCCTCATCGTCAGAGTCCACTACTTGGATATCGTCTTCTTGATCGCGCTGCGATGAGGTCGGCATCTGATCGGCGTCTATGCCCGAGTCACCAATGTGTCCGGCGGATAGCTCTCCACTGTGCATTGGGCCGCGCAGCCGCTTCGTCATCTTGGGCATCTTCTCGGGTCCGCCCTCCTCGTTGGTGGTGGAGGAATCGCCCTCGACGTCGCGCGGACGCTTGATACCCACCGAGGAGCAGCCGGCCTGGGTGGTGGTCACATTGCTGCTGGACGGTGTGTGCCTGCTGTGGCTGCTTACCACCGTCGAGGAGCTGCTGCTGCTGCCAGACGTGCTCGGCTGCTGGCTTTGATTGCCGCCATCCTGCACACTCGGAGCTGTGGCATTCGGTGCGGATGTGGAGCTGGACGACGAGGAGGATCCCTCGACGCGTGGCGACACGAGAGCCACCACCTGCTGCTGGGCTCCACCCACAAACAACTGGGCATCGTTTTGCTGCGGATGCTGAATGCTCTCCGCCTCCTGGGAACTCTCGGCGGCGGAGGAGGCGCCCATCGGCGGGATGGCAGCCACTGCCACGGCCGCCGAACTGGTGGATGGCATATAATCGGTATGGGAGGATGTGGGCGAAGAGGAGGCCATGGATTCCAGGGCGGCACTGCCAGTGGTATGGACCTGCTGCTGCGGTGGAACCAAAGCGGTTTGGGCCGCCGCAGAGCTGCCTCCGCTGGCTGCAGCCGATGTCGTAGAGGTCGAGGACGACGAGGAGGATGAGGAGGACGTAGATGTACTGGATCCAGCCGAGGGCTGTTGACTGGTGGGCAGAATGGCAGCTGTGCGGCTGTTCTGCACCGAAATGGGCCTGATGCTGGCCAGCGGAGTCTCGCCGCCACGCCAGGGAGTCACGGTGGCCGACTGCTGCACGGTGGCCGATCCCGACATGGGCTTCACATTGGCGGTGCGGGGCGAACTCTCGGAGATATTGCCCTTCTCGGCCACGGAGCTGGTTGATGGCTTGGTGGATTGCTGCGAGCCGAGCTGACGGGTGAGCTGATTGATTCTCATGTGCAGCGATTCGTTCTCTCGGGTGAGACGCTGGTTGATCTCCTTATTGGAGGCTATATGCTCCTGCAGCTCCTTCTCTAGGCGCGCAATGGTCTCTTCGTAGGATAGTTTTGTGCCCGAAAATGTGGTCTCCTGGTTAACCAATTCAGTTCGAGCCACGGTGAGGTCCACCACCAGCTTATCCAACTTGGCCTTGTATTCTTGGCGCACAGCATTGCTGTCCGTGTCGGGTTCGGTGCGCTTCTTCAGCTCCTCGTTCTCTTTGGCTAGCTTCTCATGCTCCTCCTTCAGGGCTCTCAGTTGGTTGTTCACCTCTTCCAATTCGTTGCGAATCTTCTCCTGCTCTGCCACTGTCTCCGAGCCTCCCGCCTGGGCCTGCAGACCCATGTAAAAGTCCTTGTAGCGCTTGGCCAGCTTGCGCAGTTGCAGTTCCTTGGTGTCCTTGTCAGCGATGGTCTTGTCCTTGGTCTCCAGCTCCTCGTTGGCCTTTATCAGCTCTTCCTCCTTCTGCAGCAGGCGGTTCTTCAGCTCCATGATGTCCTGCGTCTGGCGCGAATTGTTCTGCTTGAGGCTGGTGGACTCCTCGGCCTGCTTCTTGCGAGCCTCGTCCAGTTGCTGAAGGTTTTTGTTCAACGACGGGATCTCGGTTTCCAAGCGTTGTTTCAGCGAGGCCAATTCCTCCTGTTGTTTCTTGCTCAGCTCCTTCTCGGCGGTGAGCATCTTGGCCAGGTGCTCGCGCTCGGACTGCAGTCGCTTGAACTCCTCCGGATTGCGGTTGCTCTTCTCAACCAGCGCATTGGCACGTTGCCGCCACTTGATGGCTTCGGTGCGCAGCGAGTTGGTCTCCACATTGAGCTCTTCAATCTTCGAGGACAGCTCCTTGTTGCTGCTCTGAAGCGGGAACAACTCCTGCTCCAGGCTGCTGATGCGATCGGTCAACTCGGTGACGCGCACGACCAGGGCATTACGCTCTTCGCGCAGAATACGGTTGCTGTCCGTGATGGCGTTGAGGGTCTCGATCTTGCGCAGCACCTCCTCATGTTTGGTGGCCGACACCACGTCCGTCTGGCTCTTGGCACGCTCCTGGTTCAGAAAACCATTCAGTTCGTCCATTTTTTTCTGCTGAATCGTGTGCTCCGTGTTGAGGCGTGCATTCTCCGCCTTGAGAATATCCAGTTTGGCCGCGAACAGATCCTTCTCCTTGCGCAGGAACTTGATTATCAGCAGCAACTGCTGGCTATTCTTCACTTCTCCGCCACTGTCGGCGCCAGAGGTATTAAGGCTCTGATCCGGATCTATTGCCGACTCATTCAATATGGAACTGTTCTGGTCCACGTTTCGACTGGCGAGGGCAGTCATTTTGGAGGTCAACGCTTCGATTTGGTCGTGCAGACTGGCGTTCAGTGTATGCAGATCCGCCACGCGCTGCTCCGACTCCTCCTTCTCGGCCTTTAGAAGCCTCTGGGCCTCGGTGTTCGAGCGCAAGAGCTCGTCGTGGGCAGCTCGTAGAGATTCCGAATCAGACTTGAGCTTATTCAGCTCATCTTGGACCTTTAAGAAGTCCGCCTTGAAGCGGGCCAGATCCTGGATGTCCGCCGAGTGCAGCACCATCTCGTTGGCGTACTTCATCTCCACAGCATTGAGGGACTCGGCCAGCGCGGAGTTCTCGGAGCGCAGCGCGGAAATGGTGTGGCCCGACTCCGTGAGCTTTTCCAAGGTCTTCTTTAGCTCGTCTTGAACTATTTTCAGCTGATCCGACTGGTTGGTCGCCTTGCTCTGCTCTGTAACATTGGACAGCATCGACTCCGCCTCAAGGACGGTGATGCGGGTCTTTAGCTCCTCCTCGGAGGTCTTCAGCTTCTTGATCTCCGCCTCCTGACTGGCCACCAGCTCTGTATGGATCTCGTGCAGGCGCTTGATCTCGCTCTCGGCGCTCTGCGACATCTTGAAGAACTGCTCGCCGTGCTCACGAGCCTTGGCCAGCTCTTTTGTAAGCGATTCAATCTCGACTGTGGCCTGCTCGAACTTGAGCTCGAATTCCCTGGCCCGCTTATTGGCCGTTGCTATGGGATTCTCGTTGATGGATGGAGTGAGGCTCTCCTGTAGCTTCTTGCTCAACTCGCTTATCTGGGCTTCCTTCTTCGCCAGCTCTTCGCGCAAATTCAGCAACTCTGAATGCCACTTCTCGGCCAGCTGCTTCTCCTCCTCCTTCAGCTTGACGGCCGTCTCTGTCTGCCGCTTGAAATCGTTAATGGTTTCGTGGAACTTCTCCTCCTTCTCTTGGAAGTGGCGACGCTGGGCAGCCAGCTCTCTGACACTGTCGTCCAAACGCTGCTCCAAACGCTGGCGCCCCTCCATCTCGGAACGTTCCAGATTGGCCTTGATGAACTCCAGATTATGCAATAGAAGCGACTGGCTCTGCTGCTCACGGTGGTAGGCCTCCTTTTCGATTTGCAGGCGTGACAGGGTGTCCTTCAGATTGCGATTCTCTTGGCGAAGGTTATGGACGTCGGATTCGGCAGCAGCGTGCTTGCGAAGAGCGCCCATTACCTCGTCCTTTAGCATGGACACCGTTTGCTCATGCTTTACAATGGTCTTTTCGTAGTTCTTGGTGCGTTCCTCCAGAGCGGTCACCTGCTGCTTGTAAGTCGCAATGTTCTTGTGCAGCAACTCAATCTGCTCTTTCTGGAATTCAGCGGCGTTCATAAGCTTGCAGTTGGCACTGGTCAGCTCTCGCACCTCCTTGCGCATGGAATCGAATTGCTCCTGGGCCAATAGATCGTTCTTGCGCTTCTCGCTGGTGTAGTAGTCGTAGTTCTCCTTCAGCGAGGCATACTTCCTGGTTTCCTCCTCCAGCTGTTGTCCCAAAGAACGCACACGCTGCTCAAGAATTCTTTGCTCTTCCAATTGGGCGGCGGACTTTGTTGATGTTTCAAGCGCTAATGATTCGTCGTGTTCGATGCTGGAGTCGTCCAGGTCCACGGCCTTCTTGCCCAATTTCTTCTGGGCAGAAAAGTAGAACTTCTTGTAGCGCTCACATTTCTCGAGCAGCGTAGTAATCGAATTGTTCTTCTGAGCCAGTACCTCCTCCAGCCCAGCAAAGCGCTCGTTGACCTTCTTCAGATTCTCTTCGCACTGCTGTAGCTTGAGCTTGTCATTGTCCTTCTCGTGTTCCTCTATCAATGCGGTTAGTTCCCTGGTAATGGCCAACAATTTGACATTGTTCTCCTGCAGCTCCTGAATGGAGCTAAAGTTGACCAGCTCATTGCTGATCAGACCCTCTGTGGTAATATCCACGCGGTCATCACGCTCTGACCTGTTGCGACTGCGCTGCACTCCACACCGCAAGCAGTTGACTTCGTCGAGAAGCATGCAGACCTGGCGGCTAAGATCGCTGTGCGTCTGCTTCAGCTTTTTGGCCTCCTTCTGGCAATGGGCCAGATTAAAGGAGGTTCTCTCCAACTCATGCTCCAGGGAGAGATTCCGCTCGGCCAATTCGTTGCGTTGCTCGGTGAGCAGAGCATGCGCCTCGGTCAGCTGCTGGTGGTCGTTGGACTGTTTCTGTACCAAAGGAGCGCTCTCGCTAACCTCTTCCAAGATGGACTTGATCTGCAGCTTCAACTGCGTATTCTCGCGATTACGCACCTCCAGTTCTTCGCTGGTCTTGGCATACAACGAGTACAGTTCGGTCAGGGACAGATCGGAGCGCATAAGGCGACTGGCCACGGCAGCACTGGGTGCCAACTGGCAAATTGCACTCTCCAGAGTGCGATCCTTGGCCTCCTTCAGCAATTCGTTGGCATCGGCGATCTCCCTCCTCAGATCTTCAATCTTCTTATTCAGTTCGTCCACCTCGACGGCATGCTCCTGCTGAACAGCAATGTGTCGCGCCTCCAGCTCGCGGTACTCAGCCTGCGAGGCAACAAACATACTCTTCACTTCCGCAATACCTAGTATAAGCTCGTCGCGTTCGGCCAAGATGCTGACCTCGGAGGCCTTAATGAGATCGATTAGCTTTTCCTTTGCATCGATTTCGGTTACTAAGTTCTCAACATGTCTCTCTGCGGTCTGGTTGTGCTGATAGATGTTCTTATTCAGCTCCCCGATCTTTTCCTTTAGGTCTTCGATAATTTTTACATTCTCCGAAGATTGCTTCTGCAGAAGCTGGAGGGCGTCGGTCTTTTCCTTAAGACTAGACTCCAGCTGCATGGTGACCAGAGAATGTTCGCGGCGGATGTTCTGCAGCTCAGCATTGCTGCGGTTGAGATTGCTACTGAGTACCTGGATCTCCTGCTGCTGCATGGCACGCTCGCTCTCGTAGCGGCGCTCCTTGGCCTCCAGAGCCATCTCCTTGCTATGGGTCTCGTCCACACGAGCGATTGCCTGGCACTTTGCCACAATGGCGTTGTTTAGCTGCTGCTGGTAGTTTTGCAGGTCCTGCTTCAAGCGATCCATCTCTGCCTGCTGGCGCTCAATCACCCTCATCAGCGAGTCGCGCTCTTCGATCGCCGTGGTCTTTTCGTTTCGCAGACTGCACAGGCTCTGCTCGTAATTGTTTACGGTCTCTTGGAGCTGGGCCCGATCCGTAATCACTTGGTCCAGTTGCGTGCGCAGCTCCAGTACATTCTGTTCGAAGTTTTTGAATTTAACCAGGTAGTCCTCCATTTTAGCTTTAAGCTCTTCGCTCTTTTGTTCTGCTTCCTCTGTCGACCACAAGAAAGAATTATTATTCATCGTAAGAGAGAAATATTACTTCAAAACTAAAAATTATCTTTAGAAAACGTAGAAAAAACTGAATTGCTATGCCGACTGACTTTTCATAAGCAAAAGGACATTTGACACTTGGATTTTTTAGTGTAACCATCTTCGGCTCTATTCATTCTTGTTGACATAACTAAAATTTGACAGTACTTTAAAGGGAATCAGGGAAATATAAAAATCAAAAACAAATTTGCCGGCTCTGAGACACTTTCAGTGTGACCACACCGGAGGCAGACATTTGCGAAATGGCAGCGGCCATTGCTGCTAAAATGCAACAAGCCGGAAAAACATAAAGAAAATGCAACGCAGCAAGCCTTGCAAATATGCAAATTTACTTTTAGTACGATCAGTGCATGGCACATACTTTAAACTGCTGCCTGGACTTGAGTATTTGTGTTTGTGCAGGCTTTAAGGGTCGGAAAGCCGAGACGCCAGCGGGCCGGCAACTAAAGGAAAATGCAGCACAAGCTTGTCTAAGCTTCAATGCGAATATTAAATACGCAAGTCTATTACTTACCCAGCCGGTGGGCCGCCGCTCTCTCCTTGCAATACTCATCTGAGAATTGTTCAATGTACGCCGACAGTTTTTTCTGGATGTCCTCGGGCACGAGTTTCAACTCTTCGGGCTGCAGGATGCTGCCCAGGGATTGTGGACCGCTGAGATCCATGTTTGCGGCTACCGCTCGTCAATCAGTGTTACAAGTTACAGTGTGCGACAGATAATACGGTTAAAACTCTTCACTTTTTGGAAAGTGGCGGACATTTACCACAAATTTCGAGACGCGAAAAAATTTTTATGGTAGAGATGGCAGTGCGCAGGGCTGCCAACTTTCCAAAACCAGGAATATCTAAGTCAGTGTTCAGAAATCGCTAGAAACAGCTAACAAAAAAATAACTAAGCCCATTAATTACATGTTTTTATTCTTAGTTTTTATTGAAATTAATCTAAAAATAAAGTATTATGTATAATTTACCCGATTTAGTTCAAAAATGATCGCGCTTCATTCTGGAAATAAACCTAGTTTAATACACAACAATATACAATTCATAATTTGCGTCTGGGCTTGCAGAATGTTTTTTTTTTGTGTAATTGCGCTTGACATATTTGCATGTTTTGCCGTTTTTGTATGCGTTATAAATAACTTAGTTTTGAGTTTAAGCTTGTTTTGCAATATTCGGGAAAAATTTTTTTAATTATTCATAAAAAAATTTAAATAGCCATTATTCCCGCTAGCCGCTAAATTGCAACTTTTCCCGCTTTTTGCAACGCCAGAACTGGCGTGAAAATAGCTAAATTGGCCACTCTGTACCTTTGTTATTGTCGTGCACGTGCGTGGTTTCGAGCGAGATTCTTGTAACTTTTAAACAATGCCAGCCGCCCCCGCCGCTAATGGCAGGCCCACGGAGCCGCACAAGTCCTGGAAGAAAGTAAACGAGGAGCGGAAGGCGCTGAAACGGCAGCGCAAGCAGGAGAAGCTGCTCAAGGAGCTGCAGCAGGCCAAGGAGGCGGATGAACGCGCCGTGGAAGACGCCAATAAACCGCCATCGAAGGCGATTTCTAACCCATCCACAGTGAGCATAGCGGTGCCCGGCTCCATTCTGGAGAATGCCCAGTCCAACGAGCTGCGCGCCTACGTGGCCGGGCAAATAGCCCGTGCCGCCTGCATCTTCCGGGTCAACGAGGTAATCGTCTTCGACGACGTGGGCATTGCCACCGCCCGCGAGACAAAGCGCAGCTACGAGCCAGAGGCGGAGGGCAGTGGCACTGGCACAGTGCGCAGCAGCTCCCTGCAGTTGGCCCGCATCCTGCAGTATTTGGAGTGTCCGCAGTACCTGCGAAAGTACTTCTTTCCGCTGCACAAGGACCTCAAGTACTCCGGGCTGCTGAATCCGCTGGACACGCCGCACCACCTCCGACAGCAGAGCAGGTTCCGGTACCGCGAGGGCGTCATCGTCGACAAGAAGGCCAAGGAGGGGCACAGCTATGCCAACGTGGGCTTGCTCAACGACGTGCTGGTGGACAAGGCCATCGAGCCGGGTGTGAGGGTGACCGTGAAAATGGATCCTGCGAGTGGTAACACAAAAATTATATTTACTCTTAAATCTGTTAAAGCTAATTCACAAATCCCTTTCAGAGACCAGTAGAAAGCAGCGCGGAACTCTCGTCAGTCCTGATGAGCCGCGTCGCGAGACGGGTGTCTATTGGGGCTACCAGGTGCGCATTGCCCACTCACTCTCGGAGATCTTCACCAAGTCGCCCTACGATTCCGGCTACGATGTGACACTGGGAACGTCGGATCGGGGAACCAACGTGCATGAGGTGCCCAGCCGATCCTATAGCTACAAACACATGCTTATCGTGTTTGGCGGACTGCAGGGCCTTGAATCTGCGCTGGCCAACGACGAGAAGCTGACTGTGGACGATCCAGAGTTGCTGTTCGACCACTACGTCAATGTCCTTCCCCGCCAGGGATCCAGGACTATACGCACAGAGGAGGCCTTGCTGATAGCTCTGGCGGCCCTGCAGGAGAAGCTGCAGCCGGAAGTGGCCGACGTGGAGACTGATCTGAGCGATCTGTTGCCCAAGAGCGAGGACACTGGCGTACATGTGCGCCGAGATGCCTTGGTTAGCAAAAAGCATAAGAAAAGAAGGCTGGTTGAAGAGGAAATCCCCGAGGCTCCAGCTCCAGTGGCTACTGAGAGCGCCGTTACAAAACCAGCGCCCAAGTTGGCTCGGCAGACGGCTAACCCCTTCTCCGATCCCTCGGAGAACTCGGAAAAGCACCTCCCCGCGGATAATGATGATGACTTTGAGGTGGTTTCCACCAGCACAGTTCCAGGAACAAGGCCGCTTGTGGGGTCAGATAACGACTTGAGCAGATTCGATTAAATGGAATAGTTTGACTTTTATTTTTGTAAATATACAGATCCATATGTGTGTTGCATAAAGTTGCCTTCTTTTGATTTTATTGTTAGCGTGTTTCCCCACTAGATTTATATATTTATCCTATATGATGAACTTTGTTACTCGCATAACTAGCTGTATTCCAGATATTGACATCAACTTTTTTGTTCGAAATCGTTTGCTCTAATAACTGTCTACTTACGCACTAAGTTAATACGTTTTAAAATTTCCAACGCGAATGTCAAAGCAAGATTTAAGGTGTATCCTCCATACCCAACGACAGACGAATTTGTTCTTCCGCTATATATCTTACATACTCTTTGATTGCTTAAACATAATGACCTATGTGGTTGTCCCTATAGGATGGACGCCGCTTATTTACACACTGAATATGAACATGAAGAATGCCGGAAAAGTGAGAGCTGATTCGCAGTCTCTAAATGTAGTATGTCGCCACATTGTCGCTGGTCATGATTAGCTATGGAATCGAGTCCTGGAATCGTGGCTCTGGCAGGAAGTCCTCCTCCAGCTCGATGCGCGTGTCGCTGTGATAGCCCAGCAGGGATTCGGTGTCCTCCTCCAGGTGACGGATGGGATAGCTAATGCCGTCGCCGAAGCTATGTTTTCGATCAGGATAAATATTTATATGTGTTATATGTTACAGATCAGGTGATCGATCAGAGTGGGGAAATATTGATGGATTATGACTCGGTGCAGTGCAAAAGCAGTTGAAGTTTTCTTTCGTTTGGCAAATTAAAAACAAACCTTTGTCGCTGCTCTCGAAATACAGTTTCGCATCCACCTTCATTTCGTAATATAATATTATGTATTTAGGTATAATAAGGTGGTACAAAAGAATCAAACATCATATCAAAAGGGATAAAAATCAAATAGCAAACAGTAACTAGCTAGACTACAAATTAATTAAAAGCAAATTGAGAAATGCCCAAGTTTCTTGTGTGATTTGTGTACTGAAATCTCCTGTCTTATCATATAGTGAAAGTTATATATCTACAAAGAAATGCCTTATAATAATAAGATGAGAAATTCCAGTCTATACTCGACTATTTCGTGGTGCTTTCAGGCAAAGTTCATGTTATTATTATAAGGCATTTGCTACAAGTATGGTTGTGTGTGATTGGTTCAATGAATGAGTTAACAAGTTACAAAATCTCTCAACGCTATAACGATTTTAACTACCGGGACTTTTCCCATATTGCCAAGAACTATTCGCATTCATTTAATTTCCATTACAAAATTCGATCGATCGAAACAGCGATAAATGCTTGAATTATATACGTATAAAAACCTACGACTAAGCTTAATTAAATGTGGCTCTCGTGCTCGTTGTGTGTGTGTGAATTTGTTGTGGTCCCAGCCATTATAAATAGCCCAAGTTGTACATTTGATGAGTCGCTTCTGGAGGTAACACTTATTGGCCTACTGCACACTGCTCAATGCTTACAAATCTCTGGCAGATAACTCCGATATATAGTACAATATACGTCTACATCTAGGGAAACTGGATTTAATTAGCAAAACTCAAACTGGCAGATCACCGTTGGGCGGATGCGTTGAAATCTTAACGGACTCGGCTCCTGTGCGGGCTTGATCCCCGACCATTTCGATGATAACGCCGCCTCCCTCCTGACTAGACCTGGCTGATGTTGCGGTGCAGATTGACGGCTGGCCGCCTGCCGCCGGATCTAGCTGCTGCTGCTGCTGCTGATGCTCCAGGCGCTCGTCCAAGTACGGGGCCGCTGACTCGCCCAGGTGCAACGTGTGCGGCTGCTGGTCGCGGTTGCTTCTTACTTGATGAGGCGATTGGTGGTGGTGGTGGTTAGTGGAGTCGTGGGGAATAGCGTCAATCAACTTATCTGTCGGATTGCCATCTAACCTGCTGGACGCCGTCTCCCCCATGGCATCGTAGCGCTGGACGGGCGAGGCAACCGCTGTGTTGCTGGCTGAGGCTCGACTCTGGTCACTGGACGTTGGGTAGCTGTAGCCATCACCGCGACTAATTCCATAAGGTTGTGAATAAGCAGAAGGTGGGGAGGGGTATTTGCGTTAAACAGAGAGTTTTAAACATAAATATTTGTTTGGTTTTGTTTGTTTGTTGTTAGGTTTCGTTGTTCGCTTTTTGCGCTTTATACAGTTTAGCTTGTTGTAATTGTAGCTGTTTGTTTGTTTATATGTTTGCTTGTTATTTAATTTTGCACAAAATATGTGGAGACAAATATGGAATCATCGGATCTCGTGTGTGGCAGTGTTCTGGTTTTTAGTAAGCTGAGTTGTAGGTCTACGGCTATCAAGCGACCTTTGGCATTTAAAGTTAGTCACTTAATCCCGAAGTAAGTCAAAGCTGAGCTTCAAGTTTCACAGTAACTCTAGGTTATGGCTCCTCTTGTTAACTTATTTTATTTACAAACAGAAACAACAAAAGTAAGGGAAATGAAGTGATAATTTTGATTTGGCTTACAGCTAAGTTACAAATTTCACAAAAAGAGATCGACAACTTCGGTTCGTTGCTTTCCGTTCTCATTTCTTGGGGACATACAGAGTTATCAGTTCGTCTTACATAAATTATAAGGGTTAATTAATTAATCTAAATGTAGTGCTTTTTCAGCTGATTTCACACAGAGCACACATCAAGAATTGGAAAATTGGATAAAGGTGCCTAACTACTAAGCATGTACCTTCAAAGCATGCCTTTAATTTGCCAAATTTAACATAAAGAAAGCCAAAATCATAAATAAAACAAAAGCTCACAAGAACAACAACTAAAAAGTGGAAGTGTGTGAGAGATAGAAAGAGTTCCAGTGCAGTACGGATTAGTAATTGTAATGGGAATGTGAGAATGCCAAATATTTACGACGGTGTGGAGTGACACGATTGCGACATACCTGGAGAAGACTGGCAGTAGCCAGTACTGCCAGTCATCGCCGAACACTTCGCAGAAATTGGCGAATCGTCCCAGATTATAGCCGTTCTTGTCGGGGCCGCCAACGCGGAAGATGGGAGCTCGAAACGACTCTAAATGGGGAAATAAACAAAGATGTTATGATTTACATTTAACGACACTAGTTAGCATCAGTTGTTACTCACCCAACGTTGTGCGATTGACCAGCACTAGGTAGATGTGGTAGCCAAACAGACTCACCAAACTAATGGCAAACATAATGGCGATGAAGAACAGGAACAGGATGTGAAAGCGCCCCATTGCACCGCTGTTCAACTGGCCCTGTGCATTATTTTCGTACTTCAATCAGTGAGTACAAGTACAATTTAAGACAAACATTCACATTAACTACTATATATATGCATGCGAATCGAGAGTAGAAAGTAGAACGATCTGAAACTTACAGCACCCACCTTCCAGAACTGCACAAAGTCGTGCAGTGTGGTAAAGGCAACGTACAGGCAGTATACAAGGGCATAGCCCAGGAAAAGCACAAAGAACTTGTAGTTGTAAAAGTTTACGCAGTTGTTGACCCAGGGGCAGTGGTGGTCCATCTTTAGCACACAGCAGCTGCAGACGCTGCAATGATGTGCCCTGTCCGGCTTGACTATCTTGCATTTTTCACAGAACCGCACTGAGCCGTTCATGGTGCTGGAACAGAGGAAGGAGTTTATTATCAATCACATGAAATGTTGGAGTTTTGTAAGGTTTTTAACAGCCTTATTGAGCTAAGGCACTTGTTTTACAAAGATAAATTGGAAATAACTATTGGCTTGCACTGATAGCAGTTCGACTTGATATAAGTTGGCTTTACATGGGGAAATTCTTTATCTATTTGTTATCTTAATATTTTATAAACTTTCAATAATGTAAATGGTCTTTCTGATACATCATAAGATTATTGTTTTCTGATACGTTATCAATTTAGTTTTTAGGACTTTCTTACCGATTTGTGACTGGCAGATTGCGTGCAAAGTTGTTGAGAATGCGTTTTTGGGTCTCGGGGCTGTCGGCCCTAAACAGTCTCGTCACTTCCTCGTCCGGAATCCGCCACTGGCAAAGATAAACAAAGGTGTCAACGCGGTCTTTCCCAACGTTATGTGACTCACAGCCTACCTGCTCGGGAATACGACCCACGGAAGTCATGATGGTGCGCCAGTAGGACCACATGAACAATGTCAGGGAAATATGATAGAAAATGAGCATAAAGATCATGCCAATGCCGTTATCCGAGTTGCCTGCCAACAGATACAGAGTTTACGATTACACAGAGTTCCCCAAAAAGGGCAAGCGCGCTCTTACGGATGCACAGCTCCACCACGTAGGCGTAGTAGGACCAGGCTATCACCGCGGTGATGAACAGCACCGGGATCCACTTGAACACCGCCATGCAGAAGCCGCAGGGTGTCTTCCTCCGTCGGTGGTCGTCGTTGCCCATGCTATTTATAGGGCCGCCCAGGTCGAGGATGGCACGAGGGTCCTTGGGCGAGGGCGTGACCTCCAGCAGCTGGAGCGGACTGGCGCTGGGAACGCTGGATGACGCTGCTATAGTGGCTGCACCTCCTCCCCCCTTCCGCAGAAACGAACGAAACACGATCCGCAAGAGAGTTTCTTATCTTGTAGTGATTCACTGGCTCCGCGAGGCGAGATTTGACCGCGTCTGGTCGCTGTAGCTGTCCGCTGTCCTTTTCCCCGGGCAGGTAAGGTCAACACCTTATCGCAGGGACATTTTTCTCGTCGATTTAATCAATTTTTTGCCTTGGCACGGCCTGCTCAGTAGTATTGTTGATAATTTAGCAAAATTAGTGGTGGGAAAGCGCCGATAACATAAATTTCTTATAGATTTTCTATCGGTCGGCAAAGCTCTGTCAATCGATGAATCGCTAATCGAAACATCGATGTTTTTGAAAAATTAGAGGTGGGAAAACGACGATGAAAAATGGCTAATCGATGTTTGGCTAGGAATTATCGATGTTTTCCGCCAAAAATCGTCGCCGATGTTTCTAAAGCACAAATTTTGACAAGATGTGGCAGCGCCAATTTAACCAGCCATTAAAAATAACAAACAAAAAGTTATTCGATTTTTTTTTGCAAATAAGCTACAAGCATTGGAGAGCTCTCTCTTTTAGTATAATACATTTTGTTCATCTACCTTTTTTGCTCGGAAAGAAATGACAGCACTGAACAACCACCGGCGCGCTTTTTGGAGAGAGCTTGAGCTTTCGGCGCCAAAAGAGAAAAGAGAGCGAACTTCGGCTCCGTTCGGCCGAAAGCCAGCCTATAAATACAGGTGCTGCGACACAAATTTCGAAATCGAAAAAAAAATCGGGCAGCACAGACGACGGAATCGGAATATAGTGGCTCTATATTTTCGATTTTTCACCGTTCACACTTGTTTACGTTTGCCATTAAAAAATTAAAAAAAAATTAACAACTGAAAACGCAGCGGTAAAGCGCCGGGAGGAAATTGGATACGTGTGCCGTTGTGCGTCGGATCGGCGGATTATGTGCGTTCTCTGAGCGATTCTACACAAAAAATGTAATTGCAGCGAAAAGAAAAACCGAAAAAGCGTGCTCGCCAATTAACTCCAGCGCACGCCGCCCCCGCCTCCCCCCATTACTCCCAATGAGATTGTGCAAGTGTATGTAAAATGTGAGAGAGCAAAAAACAACAAAAAAGCTTCACTACGTGCGCGTAATAAAAAAAAAAACGAGGCCGAAATGCACGAGGAGGCGGTGGGCGGCAGCGGGGGGAGGTGTGGGTGGAAGCGGCACCCCCCGCTGCCCCGAAAATACCTTATACACATATACACGAAAATCTACCTATCTGCTGGCGGCGGCCGTGTGGTTGTTGCTGTTACTTGTGGCTGTTACTGTTGTTGTTGTTGTTGTTGTTGGCCAGGTTTATTTTTTTTTCGGTGGGGGACAATCAATAAACACGAAAGCTGCGTGCGAAAGAGAGCGGTACGGACGAAAAGAGAGATAAAGAGCGAAAGAGAGGATTAAAAACTTGTGCGCATATGATTCAAATGCCGGTTTTGAGCGCAGCTTTTCGAGCCAAAAACTCATTAAACAAGTGCAGCGATCACCTTGCCGTAATCACTTTCGCTAATCAGCGGCATTTACCAAATTAGCCAGATCAAATCTCAATTGAAATCAGGTGTAATTAACACCTGTATGCGGCAAGTGCAACTGCATTGCGTGCGTGCCTGTGTGGGTGGATATCGACTTGGCCAATTGGAAATTGGGTCAGGGGCGCTCAGATGCCAATCAGAATTCGCATTTATTATTGCAAACAAAAAGCGAAAACCGAGCCCAAAACAATTTCTGTTGCAGTGTAGGAGTAGGCAAAAAAATCAACAAATAATACAGCATGTATGTAAATACATACCTCAATGAATTGCGCTGGCTGAAAATAAATATACAAATAGCCAGCGAGATGTTTATTTAAGCGAAAAATTATTTCGTGCACGCACACAGACACAGACAGTCAGAGGCGGACAATTAATTAAACAATTATATTGGGGTGAAAATTTAGAGTTTAAACAAAACCGAAACAGATAGAAAAACATGCATAAATCATTGATAAACATGCGCTGTGCACAATTCCAATTAGCTTAATTACAGAGCAGCCAACTGTGCTCTTTCTTTTTAGTTTCCAATTTCTAATTGCAGTGTGTTTGAAAGTGTAATAAATTTAGTTGTAAATTTATGTTTTAGTAAAAAAAGAAGAATAAACACTTCTTTTTCAAGGGAATTTCATAACAAATTTACAAGATTAAAACCAGTTTATCAATATACCAGGCAAAAATCAAAGCCTTTGAAGCAATCATTATAATCCCAGTAAATACGCATGTTTCAATCAAAATTTCATAAAAAACTCTATTGTCGAAACATCAAAGTCAAATGCTCCGCTCACACTCGCACACACACACAACACAGCACAACAGCAACAGCCACCCCCACTAGCCATCGTCTCCCCTGGAGAATAAAGAAGAATTAAAATCAAAAGAAACAACACATCAGCGAAAGTAACAAATTAAATTTGGTTTTTAGCCATAAAAAGAGCAAACAAGAAGTGGAGACAGGAACCAGCTAAGAGCAGCGGAGAGAGACGAAGGAGGCAAAAGAGGAGCAGCAGGTGAAACCAGGTGGACGCAGGAGATTCACCCGCCTAGAAAGCGTCATCATCAACAACATTATCATCTTCATCAACCTCGTCAGCAGGTGACAGCTATAAACATAAAAAAAGTCAGGTGAGCTTTGCAACTGCCATTTCTCAGCGTCCACTTCCACTTCCAATTTCCATTTCGATTTCCATTCTTATTTCGATTTCCACCTTGATTTTGATTCCGTTTCGAATTCTGTTTGTCTCCCCGTGCGATTAAATATTTCACGCGCTTATCAATTGCTCAAGGGTTCGCAATTCGCATTGCTTGATAAACACAAACGCCGTGGAGAAACACAGCTAAAAAAGCAAACACAAATTGAATAAGCCACCGGCGACGGTTGACTGCTTAAGTAAGTCGGACGGAGAGAGAAAGAGAGAGAGGGAAAGAGCTCAGGTGAGAGGCCAGGTGGAGTGTGACTGATATGGCCGCTATGGAATCCGAACAGATATTCATAAATAAACCCATTGAAAGGCAAAGAAACGTTTTTGTTCTTCAGCAATTCAAGTCGCTGGAATAATTAAAAGAAATCAGGTAAAGGCGACAATTGAGGTGATTAATCAATTAGTCAGGTGATTTACTCGACTATATCGGGAGTTGGGAACTTGAAGAGATTTTTATAGTTTGTAAAACCTCTAAAAAGGTCTCCAAAATTAGTCTACTAAAGTTTATATGGCAATGAAGCATTATATTTTATATTTATAAGGATTAAAAACACTCTTTATAGACAAATAACTAATGTAAAAATTTAATATACTGAAAATTATTATTTTTCACAGCATAATGTGTTTTTAAATCTAGAAACCCATATTTAATATCTTAAAAGAAGAATGGTTTTAGTATATAAGTAGGGTTAGTCTCTAGGGATCATGGATAAATAAGGAAAGTTTTAAGGGAAATGCATTTTCAATTTATTAAAATTTTTTTATTAAATAATATTCAATACTTAACACTTCATGTATTTCTATTTAATAGATTCTAAAAAAATAATGCCAAATAAAATCTCCAGTTCTTAGTTACTTACCAGATTTTATTTAATTTGAAACATTTATATTTACAACCACTTTCTCGCATTTCCTCCGCTCCTTTGCCATAATCCAACTACTTGTCTTCTTTTGGCGAAATCCTCTTTTCTCTTTTCGGCAAACAAAATCCAGATAACGAATTCTACCTCTCCCAAGCCCCCGATTGAGGCTGTGTATTTGTAATTAATTCCATTTTGTATACTTGGCATTTTCGCAAAACGAGAGAGAGAAAGAGAGAGAGAGAAAGGGAGAGAAGTGGAGGCCAAAAGCCTGGCAATACAGTTGGACAACAACTGCGAACGAAAGACAACCAGAGCGCCATCCATCAACAGCAAAACACACAATTTCCAAGCCAAATTCAATTCCAAGTTAAGAGGGCGACTTCAATGCGTATTTCGATTCAATAGCCCGAGGCCATGCCCCCTCCCCCCACCATTCGACCTCGTGCCTCAGCCCTAGCTCCCATAAAAGTCCGGCCCGTTGCCCCCCCGCTCCCCTTTTGGCACATTGTCGTAGGACGACAGCAGATTCCTGTCATGTCCTCACGTTTCCTGGACCCGTGGAGCTTATGGCCCGGCTTAGTTTCAGCTGGGATTCCTCGTTTATTGATTGATTTTTCCCGCATAATGGGCCGTTCAGTAGGTAAAAGCGGTGGGGAATAAAAAGTCATCAATAATATTTAGGGGCGGGCGGGTGGAGTGGGCGCTCTAAAAATACAAACAAATTTTTAGTGGCCTGCCGCCCTCTTCGAAAAAAAAATGAGAGGAAAAAACCAAAACTAATGAAAAAGTTGCAACTTTTTTCGGTTTGGGCTTTAAGGCATTTTTATTGACAAGCGCCCTTTCATGTCGACGGTCCCGTTGTTCCTCCCGTTTGTTGGTTTCTTCTTTCATTTTTTGGTATCCTGAACCTGGAATTGACAAGGGTGAACCCAGGCGGCGGCACGTGAAAAACTCATCATAAAACCGAAGGGACAAAGGCACGGAATAACGCTTCTTTATTGTCTTTCTTCTCCCCGTTTTTTTTTGCATTTCTCTTTTATTTTGTATTTTATTTTCTGCGATACAACACATCTTTTATTGCACGCTCTGGCTCTCCTTTATGCCAAACAATTGGCTGGGAAAATTGTTTTTCAATTTCTGATTCGCAATTAATTTTGCAGTCCGAAAATAGAACGCATCGCATAAACAACGGTGCTGGAAACACGGCGTATGCGCGATATATATGTACACACACATTGCGTATACGTATTTGGTTTCGTTTCGCACCTGGGCCGCCGCCTGGCCCCGAGAAAAACATGGAAATCAACTTTAGAACTTTCCACCCGAAATTGAGTTGGCATTATTAATTAAGTTTAAAGTTTAATTCAACAGATAATGCCCAAAAGGCAACTGACGTCAACAGAAAACTTGGACCTGTACGGACGGGAATGTTGATAAATTATGTGTAAATACGAAATTACCATTCGCACAAGTGCGAGTCTTTGGCCAACTGCAAAAACTGGGTCTAAAGTGAGTCACACTCGAGTCGAGGCGAAAAAAAGTTATGGCGCAGCGCATAATTTGCGTCTTCTTCCAAAAAAGTGGCCAGCAACATTTTTCGGGTGCTGCCTGAATAAATAATAAATAATCATAATTTTCCCCGCTCTCCACTCCACACCTCTCCACTCTCCACTTTCCTCCTTTTCAATCAAAGCGAAAAGCAAAAAGCGAAATGAAAAGAAATATTCACACAGCGAAAATTTAATTGTTTGGCCGAAAAGGAAAGGCAAGAAGAAACGAATGGAACGCCACGAAAACGGCCAATAAAAGCCACGACCTTCGTCCGAGAAAAATCAAAAAAATCTAAAGAAAAAACCACCCCACACCTCCCTCTCTTATATATATTATATGAGTTCGAAGAGGGGAATCCAGATTTCTATTCAGATTCCGGGGAGGGCAGCTCTTCAATAACTCGCGTTTTCTTTTATTTTTTTTTTGTATGTCGGGAGACGCAATTTTCGTTCCAGCAATTAGAGTGAGAAAATCGATACGAGACAGCCGCAGAAATTAGACACATTATTAGCACATAATTTTCGTTGGTTTTCTTTTTTGGAAAATTAATTGCTTTCTTTTTACATTCTGTTACATTTTCACGTTCATTACGGCTGGAATTTACGGCTTTTTTATAAGTCTGCTGGAGGTTTAAGACATTTGCTGTATTTTTATTTAAATTACAATGAGGCTTAGCAATGAGTTTTTGCAAATAAAACAAATTGGTTTCTCAGCATTTAATTCTTTTTTAAATATTAGGTGATATTTTAAAGGTTTCAGAGAGGTTTCTCAGTTTTAAAGTTAAATTTTTACTCTGATTTAATTTTCTCTTACTGCAAGCTTAAGATTTTATTAGAATTCAAACGTTTGCCTTGCCTTTTTCTATTAAACATTTTCAAAAACTTATTTTCCACCAAAGTTTTGATAACTTCTGCAGCCTCTGCTTATATTTTATATATCCTTTTTTATTTAAAAATCCTGCAAGTCCAAACAAACGAATTTATTTGTCAACTTCTGGGGCTCTTGTGTGCCAAGTGGGATTTGCTTGTCGTGTTTACAGGAAGCTCTTTCCCGTATTCCAGCTTCATTTTCTTAGCTCATTTGATTACACAAACTTGGCCAAGTTTTCCCCAGTTTCCTTCAGTTTCCTCGGTTTTCTCAGCCTTCTCAGCTTTCTTTTTGTTGCCACTGTTGGCTGGCTAAGACCTTTTCGAACTAATTAGAAGGGCAACCGCATCGCATTTGGCTTTGATGGGATGACGGGGACAAAGTTTCCATTGGCTTTTCCTATGCCCCGAAGCCAGAACGTTTGTCCCCCTGGAAACTTATCTTGATTAAGTTTTATTTTTCGCCATATAGTATATATAGTATATGAGGCGGCGACGTATATATATTGAATAAGCGATAAAGTTGCAGGGCGGCAAGATAAGCTGCCGCGGCGCACGTGAGGCAAAAACTATTATTAGTTGGCCGAGTTCAAAAAATAGATTAAGTATCCGCCCTGTCAGCCAATTAACTTGCGATCTGCCCGAGGCCTTAGCCCATTATGTCCTGCTGGCTGCTCCGATTTCTGACTCGAACTCGGCTTCGATTTCAATTTTTCCCCAGGTTGTCAATATGCCAGAGATGATGTCGCATCGATGACAGGTCCCCTCAGAAATGTGTCATCGTCGACAAGTGAGCAATGCCCGGTCGCATTTTCCATTTTCATTTTCATGTCGTTTGTGCCTGCTGCTGCTGCTGCTGCTACGGTTTATTAGTCGTAAATTTTGGTCTTGATACATTTCTTCTAGCTTTTTAGCTTTTGTGTGTTTTTTGTTCTGTGCAAAACTCATAAATTTCATTGTCTGCTGTGCGGATTTTAATATGCACGGCATTTGTGTCTGCAGTTTAGAGGAAAATTCTGAAATGAAAAGCCACCCACGCATAGGACATTTAAATATATATATATATATATATATCTGGTTGTCTGAGGAGTACTGACCCTCTTGAGTCTCTCAGTCTCCGTGTCTCGAGTCTGTCTCCATCTCAAATCCCTGTCTGATAGCTGATAGCCTTATCTAGCGCCCCAACTGACGCAGTTTGCCACGGACTTAGTGATATCTAAAGTCTTGGCTTATCACTATATAGCGTATATCTCGGGCATATAAGTGTGGGAATGCATAATAAGTTTGATTTGGTGACGCTTCTGGGAGATTGTTTTCGTTTGCACTGTGAAAAGAAATTTCAAAATTAATTTCTGAGCTTATCTGTGCTTTGTTTTTTTCTAGAGATATAATTATAAATGTGTGGCGTAAAATTCGAGGGAAATACTATATAGATATTCATATTCATTGGGTGATGAAATCATATAAAAAAAGGCTCTCCTTACTATTCAGTTTACCTTAAATTTTATCTTTCTTTCCTCTTTAATATATGTAAGCTGCTGAACCTAATACTTAACTATATCCCCTATATCCCTCCATTGGGAGTGAGTTTGATTTGATGACGCTTTTTGGCTGATGACACCTGCGGTCTTGAGTCTGAACTAATTAGAAAAACTTTTCTAGTACAACGCCGCCGCCTGGTAACTTTTAACTTTTGTTGATTGCAAAACTTTGCTTTTTATAGTGGTCAGGTGGGAGACGGCGGGGGGAGAACGGAGACTGGGACTGCCTGCAAATGATTGACTGACTGACTGACTGATGGGGCAGCGGCATTATCTATCCGGCTGCTGTTTGCCACTCTATTTCACTTTCAAGCTGGCCTCACCACTCACGCACGCACTTTGTGGCAAAAAACTTTGACTTTAATCGATTTAACAATTTCCCCCCTGGCCACGAGATATATACCCCCTTCTTGGCCCGCCCCCAAGGCCAGTGCCGAGCTTGTTGTGTTGCCCACAGGCAAACATCAAAAGTCAAGCAGCTGCGTGACGTCAATTGGAGCCACGAACCGAAGGCCGCTACAGCGGGAGTGGGGATTGGGGAATGGGAACTGGCGACTGGCGACTGGCGACTGGAGTGGGTGGCTTTTGTTTGCCCCCCTGTCTTATGGAGAGTGTGTGGTCATCCCACCCACACAACCCATCCCGGAGTTAGCCCACGTACTACGCGTACGGTGTGTAATCCATTTAGACTCTGACGAGTTGCTCTCTCGAGTTACACATTCGCGTATTGTACAATCACATGTGGATGGATAATTGTTATAAATTCGATTGTTTTTCGCCCCAGCAAAGTGTAGTTATATTTTGCCGAAGCATGTGAGGCAAAAGGTAAACAGAAAAGTCAACGATAACGACATGTTGACTAACTTGGTCGAGTCAAAGCCTTGCAAATGCAGGCAGTTCCATGAAATGATTCATTTCGACGAGACTTAATAATTATAAATGAAAAGCGTAACAAAGCGTGGAATTTTTGTAACAAATTTTAAGAGAATAGAAAAAAGATTACAGACACAAGAGAGTTTTTAGTGGCTTTATAGGGGAAATAACCTTTAAAGTAATTTCATGCTTTTTTATGAACGAATTCTTGGGCGTATTCTAAAATTTAAACAACTAAAAAGTTACCTAATTAAGCATTGCAACATGCAAAAACATTTTTAAATTTTCTATTAAAGGTTAAAAGGTGCTAGTTTCCCTACCTAAAATAATATTAAAAATTAAAACACACAGCCCAGCTTTCTAGCTAATTAACTACCAAAAGACCTGGTCTTGATTAAAATGTTCATAGCTTTATAGTATCCTTGTCCCTTGTTCAAAGAACTTCATCCATCCCCCCTCCCTCCAGCAAACAAGAAGCTGCCCCGCCTTTAAGGTATTTATGAAACATCTTGGGTGACCTTTTCTTAGGAATTTCCTTTGAATAACACAACTGCCCACACATGGCAGACTTTGGGGGCATCCTAATTGATAATTTAAGGGCTTTCTGTCTAGACCCAAACCCTCAGTTTGTTAGGCAAATTAAGGACTCGGTCTTGGCCCCAAATAATTGCGTTCCATTTGGCTTTCTAAGGAGCAAATCGAGTTGCAGTGCCCCCAAGCACATTGTGCAGGATATTTAATTATGAAATATTTATTCAACCGAGATGCGAAATCTGTTTTATTATTTAAGCCTGGCCACAGGATACACATGTGTGTGGGAAATCTGTTAGTTCAAAAATGATGTTGACATTATTATGTTGTTTTCTTTATTTTCCAGACTCGGCAAGTCGCTTTTCCATTTTGTTTGTTGTTTTAAGATTATTTACTTTCTGTTCACTGCCTTGTTCTGGCTATCTATCTTCCTTTGTGTTTGGTCTTTTATTTTTCCGTCGTCTCTTTATTTTTTTTTTTATTTTTGGTCCTTTCTTGGCCCAAAAGGTCCAAGAGCTCGGACTGGCGACTCATTGTCAAGCGGCTTAAAATGTTTGTACATGCGAAACATGTTTAAAGCGTGTTGAAACCCATCGAAACTTTGACTCTTGAAGGGTTCTTTTTCTGTATCTACCTTATGGCTTACCCTCCTAACAATATTTTGTTCCTAAAAAGTTTCTGGCGAATTCTGCCACGTGTAATGGCCATAAAGCACACAGGAAGAACGAGGAAAAGCGACAATGGGCTAAGTAAATTTAATTTTTCATCCCAAAGATTGGGTGGAGGCGACCGAGGAAAGTATTTGCCAGGCTAAAAGGACTCGAGGGCACACAAAATCCCTGCTACATGTTGCGCTTTAAGATATATATATCTACGTATACATTTATGATGCATATGCAAGCTCTAGAGACGCCACACCCACAGAAAAAAAAAATATATATATGGCCAGACTTGGAGAGCATATGCAACCCATAAATAAACATAAGTTGTCGCTTCTGTTCCCATTTCGCTGCTCTCTTTTTCTTTATGACCAGCAAGCAACAGTCTTTATTTTTCTGCTTTTCATATGTATATTTTTTTGGAACAATATATAATTCATATATAGATATGTGCATATGGTTTTTGTATTCCATTCGCCATTGTTGTGGCAGGGAGTGTGAAAAAAGCGAGAGATAAAGTTTTGGAAGGGGATTTGGTGAGGTCGAGGAAAAAATATATCGAAGAAAGGAAGTCAATTATATATTTTCCTGAATTTATATGCGGGTCAGACAGGGTTTGGTTTTTGGTAATATTCTTTATGGCATTTTAATGAGCCAGTAGTTTATTATCCGGTTTATCCAGTTGATTTCTCAGCTCTTTTGTATTATAATTTTCTGCACAGGATAACAGTTTTGTATAGTATTTTTCATTAATGCAATTATTAAACCAGAAATTATGCTTCATTGCTGAACCAGTACTCATTATGTCTCAATTAATTTATTTGCTTGCTGAATTGTATAAATACATTATTTATTGTTAGCTTATCTCACATTTCAGTGAACTTCCACTCATCTTTGGATTATATTTTGTTTAAATAATTATTAATCAATTAAACTGAGTTTTTATATATTTTATTCAATTTTTATTTAGTGTTTGCCACTTCATTTTTGTAGCATTCCAAACAAATGTTTGCCTTGTGCCAGTTGTTTGCTGAAATATTTTAAATATTTACTCAATTTTTATTACTCATTTATGCCACATTTTATTGTGCTTCAATTTTATGGCAAAATATATTTATTTTCCTACTGTTGATTTGGCAAACAATTAATTATGTATTTATTGATGCTTGGATAGCATTTCAATTCATTTTAGTTTTAATATAAATTATTTCTGCTAAGCGAGTCTAATTAGTTAAATTTGTAAACAATCGCTTTAAAAATCATTTAAAAACTTGCATACTGTGTCAATTTTTCGGGCATTTAACACATTTGCTGAATGGGCATTCATTTTTTCCTTTTTTTGTTGTTTTTTGCTGGTGCTTTGATACAATGCTAATTATGCAATTAATTTGCGGCCTTTGTCAATGGCTTGTGTTTAATCACAGGCAAATTTTTTTTCGAGTACCCAAAGCCCGTAAATCTCTGGCTCGACGAGGAATGACGGGAATTTCTGAACGATTTGAATATTTAAATATGCAAGTGGGGGAAGTAGCCGTTGTTGTCGGCTAAATGGCCTCAGTTTTATTTATCGCACGACAAATGTCACTCGAGCATTGCAAGTGCTTGTCATACTATTTGCTTATTTCTACCCCCTCAAAGCCACACCATTATTTGGTCGTTTTCGACGCCATTGTGGCAGTGCAATGGCAGCCATCACACGTCATCGCATTATGAATCGGCACGGTTTGCGAACTACTAGTTTTTCCTACACTGTTTAGTTTTTCCTTTCTTCTTGTTTTTTTGCGGAATGAAATCAGGCTAATTTGAAGTGCAAATTTAGTATGGCCCAAAGCGGGACGACAGGCACTCGATGTCACAGTCAGTTGCAGTTGCATTTACTATTGCAGCCTTGGGCGCTTTTTCGAGTCCACTTCCTGCCATCAGGACATCCAGGCGTGTGACAGGGGACACTCCATAATGGGGACATATTTGTGTAACAATTGGAGAATTCAAGTTGTGTCTATAGTTACTTGCTTGTTAGTAATTAATTTATAGATTTTTAACATGGGTTGTATTTTAAAAAGTTCGGAATTGAAATCTGAATGCTTGAGTAATGAATCAATAAATAATTTCAATCAAAATATCAACAAATCAACCTTTTCTTGATATTTGAAGAAAAGTTTTATATGTAAATTAATTTTTTAAATTTTTGTTTGAGCGAGAAGTTGATATTTTGGTTGGTATATGGGAAAAAATCTCCAAAGATCTTCTTGGTTTTAAAAATGTTTACAAATCAATGATAGTTCCTTATTTTACATTTCAATACATCAATCTCTAAAATGTTTTCGATTTATAATATCGAACTTTTCCTTTCAATATACCTCCCCAAGTTAAATACAAACCAAAATACATATTTCGTCATTATTTCAAGTTTGAATATTAAGTTTAGATGCTGCAAAAGGTTGAATTATAATATTATAAACCAATACTATTATTTATGTACGCATTTCACCAAACCTTTACCTTAAAATAATAATTCTGTAAAAAAACCAGAACCATCCTTGGCTCATTGGCAAGTGTCAAGCTATAGAAGCTGAACTGTATGTTTATGCACATGACGTCACCGTCTCCTTGCTGGCTAAGTGATTTCCAATGCAGTCGGCAATGCAGGCAAAGTGTAGAGAGAACTCATTTGCATAAATGTCGGTCGGACAGAGGACAGTGGATAATAAAGTGGCGAGTGGATAAAGTAGAGGCCATGCCAAAGAGCCTTGTGTACATATATATATATATATCGCCAAACTGAAACACAAAATTTGCGTTCGCTTAGCACATTTCGCACATTAACCCACATGCAAAAATATAAAAAAAAAATACAACAAAAAAGAGAAAAGCGGGACGGCCAAGGAAAGCCTTGTTTTGTCTATTGTTCACGAGTGTTTTTTCAAGGCGGAAAACCTTTCTCAAACAGCTTTTTGCATAATTATCCAGAAGGTAGAAAACAAACATGCAAAAAAAAAACACAAAACGGCAAACAAGGCGACCTGGTTGCAAAAGTTGCACTTACATATATATAGTCCGACTTGCATTTAGATATTTGAGACAGGAATAATTATAGCCTGTTTACAGTTTATTCCTCTTGTTTGATGTCTAATTAATTGAGTTGGTTTAATTGCATTGCGTAGGCCACAAATATGTGTGTGTGCAAGTATCCTTGGATGTGCAACTCACATTTCAGTTTGCCTCTCAAATTTGCATTGTGCCCCGTGCCACAATGTATGCTACAGTAATTGCGTAGGCCATGTGAAATTTGCCAAATTGCCAGCAAATTTGCAAATGCCAAATACCATTTCGACCTACCAATACTCGAATGTCTGGAACAATGGCCACTTTTGGGGTGTAATCAGGAGCCAGCAGGTAGCATTTGCAGGTCTTTCATTAACTTGCGTTTTATGTATCTTTCAGGACAAAAGGGTCTTTGGTTTAAGAGGATAAGGCTTAATTAATGGGCCTAGGAATACCTTTTGGCATTTATAGTAAGGAATCTCTTGCCTTTCATAATTCCAAGTAATTGATTGTAATATTTCAAGCACAAAGGTTTTAAAGGATTTACATATAGTCTTGATTTTAGCTTCATATTAATACTTAAAATTAAATGTAAATGCTACAAGAGACCCATTCTTTGTGACCTATTTTTAGTTGTCTTTTGCCTGCCTCTTACACACTTTGTTAATTACCTTTTAGAACACTTTTAATTATCACCAAAAAACACTACGCCCGGGGCAAACACCAAACACCAACAGATAAATTCTTCCATACAAATTGGGGCCCCCCTTTTCTGGCGCTGTTTGCTCTTTCGGCTGTAATCCCCCCTCGTTTTTTGGCCTTTTTAGTTTATCGTCTTGAAAACGGCAATCAATGCGCCAAGAGAACTGGAACAACAAACACACTCTGCCACTCGGCATTTGTTGCTATTTAATGTACAAAGTCGGCTGTGAGTGTGTGCTTTGGTTTTTATCTATATTGCCATGTTGTTAATTGCCGAAAAAGTCTGGTGCAAGTTTTACTTTTCCTCTTGTTCTTTTTTTTTGTAGACTCATCTGTTGGCTGTTTTTATACCAGGTATTTGGGGAGTATATGTAAGCAATTAAATGTCAATATATCCATGTCAGTTTTCCCTGGTTTTCTGGGAAAGTCGTAAAAATTTGGACACGCACATAATTTATAATTAAACTAGATTCAAGGTCGATGTCAGCGTGTGTCTTAAGGAGATGGAGGTTTAGGAATTATAGAAAAATATTTGACTAGGAAATTTATACACTATAATATTTATTTCTTGACTTAAAAAGTAAATGTAAAATAGAATACTTTCCTTTGGCTCTGTTTTCTAAACTCTATTCAAGTCTTTGTTTGATGTTTCGTAATAGTACTTTGACTCCCGGGTATCTCATATTCGGGGCACTCTTTCTTTCTTTGTTGTTTTTTTCCTTAGTTCTCTCTTTATTATTATATATATTTTTTTTTTGTGTTTTTCCCTGGCTTGTTTGCTTTGAGCACGCGCCGTTTAAAACTGCCACGCGCAACAAATTTTTTTTGGTATTGGGACACGTCGGAGGAAGAGAGCTGGGTTTTGGGGTAGGTGTGGAAATGTGCCGGGGGAAGGAAGAATCGTGTTTAAAATTAAACTGGGAAAACGACAGGCAACAAGGCGGCGAATAGAAACGTTTTTATGGGGCAGCAACAAATGTAGATAAACGTTTTGTTACAACACATAATCGCTTTCGCTGGGGTGGATACAGATACAAGCAGCACACCCGTTTACTCGCACACTGAAGCAACACAGGAAGCAGACGGTAGATGTGCCGGTTAAAGATAGAGATAGAACTCTAAGAAAATGCTGGGGAATCTAAAGGATTTCAAGTGAGAAGTAAAGAGTCGAAAAATCAAGTGTTTTAAGGTTTTTAAATTATATTCTTCAGTTAAAATATTAAGAAATTAGTAAATAAAGTACCTCCAAGTGTGAGCTCACTGTAACTGTATCTGCTGCTATCGGATTTTATGTATCCGCGTGTAGCTGCTGCTGCTTGGCACCTTTAAAGTATCTGTATCTGTGTATCTACGTCTGCAGCCGAAGCATCTGTATCTGTATATCTGCTGGGGGGGGAGGCGCCTCAGCGAGCAGCGAGCAACATAATTGCTCACTAATTTAACGCTAATGGACATCAATTTAAGCATCCATCCAGCAGTTTATCATTCTGGCCATAATCGCTGGCAGAGGATGCAAGGAAGGATGCGCGGAAGGAGTTGCTTTCTTGTCTTAAAAGTCCTGCGTAGGCGGTCGGGGGAATTTGACTATTTATAGCCATTGGCAGAGATGAGATGACAGGTCCTTGACAGAGTTAAGAGCTATTCCCTTGAAAGCTTAACTTGGTTCCAAGTTACTCGTTAATGATTTGTGGCTGACTTTAAAAAATCTGCTAGAGATAAGATATTCCTAAGGATCTGCTTAAAAATTCCATTGAACCCAAGCGACAGACATATTTCGGAATATTGCTTAGCGATTTGTGCAGCTTCAAAATCCAATAGATTAAAAAATAATTGAATTTGGCTCTAGACCGACGACGAGCCAAGAACAATCGAGAGACCGAGACAAGCCGAGGTGGCTTTGGAAGAGGAGATGCCAAAGGTTAACTGACAAGTCGTTGTCTCACTGCCGCCATATAAAACCCTTCTCATTCCGGTTTCAAATTGAATAACGGTCCCGTATGTACGAGCATATATATGTATATATACTCGCTATAAGCATACGTTTGTTTGCCTTCGATATGAAATCGTGTGTATGCCTTGGTGAATTTTCTTCTTTCGCCTCGCGTGGGCTGTAAAATTCCTTTTGACAGCTTTAAGCGTGCCATTCCCATTGTGTAAACCCATATGTACAGGCACCGAAAGAAAAATATATATCACTAAGCTGTATAAGAAATTATATTTGCAGTGAAAGTAATTATATTTGGGCTTTTTTTTTGACTAAAAACGATCTTGAAAAACCATCAAAGGTCTGAACTAAAAACTATATTTACCTCTTTCACTTATTAATTTTTCTTATTTCTCTGAGAATAATAATACTAATACTGCCTAAGTTCTTGTACAAATTTAATAAGCAAATGTTTAAATATTAAAAATTTAATAAGCACATGTTTAAATATTAAAACTAACAAATAAATACTCTTTACCTCCTTGAAAAGTTAAGATTTAAGCCCTCTCTTTTTTGGTAATTTAAACAGTGTAGAATTTATTTGGTGTAACAAAAGGCATGTGAAATGCGTGAGTCAGCAAACCACATCCCTCGGCTTTCCTTTCCCTCTCCGTTCTGCCCCTCCCCCCCCTTGCTTTTCCCGCCTTTCCCAGCCGTTTAGTGAGTCTCTCTCATTACGCATACGACATGTGTTCTGCTGAGCGTTAATAAATCAATACCCAGGCGTCGTATTTTGACAAACATTTTCAAGCTGATAACCTTTTCACTTTGGCGTCACAGTAAGGGACAGCTAACACACCGGATCCGGATCCGGATCCCCCAAGGGGGAGGGTGGAGGGGCGACAGGTGGAAGGCCAGTGGCAGAAACAAATAAGAAATTCGCCATTAAAGTTGCGTGACGAAGTGAAATTTGCGTCAAATACTCGCGGGAATTTTTCGTCTTCTACTTGGTTCTACATATATATATATAGAAGTGTGTGTGTATGTGTGTGTATAGTATGTGTGTGTGTTTTGAGAGAGTCCTGACATTTGGAGTAGCAAACGACCGAAAAGTCTTCCACTGAACCTCTCGTCATGCGGCGCATTTTGAGCTTAAGTGCCGGCGGCGCCCTGAAGTATGCCTCGAAATTGCTTTGATGTGGATGCGATATTTTGTTGTCAAAATACTTAGGTGGCACAGTGTATATATATCTGTATATGTATATGGCATATATACGCATATAATACGTATTCATATGGGCATAGCCTGACCCCCCGCGCTAAGGGCGCAAATGTCAACGAAAATTAAGTGCTCTGCTGCTCGCCGGTTCCTTTTCCTTTCTTAGCATTTTCTTTTTGCATTTTCCCGCCCTGCCCACTCCCATCTCGTGCTGCCACTTTGACGCATTGACCGGAAGAGAAAACATTTTCCCTTAAAAAAGAAAGCCTGAAGATGGCAGAAAATTTGAATCGGGGCTTGAAAGATAAGTGTTCGTGGAACAAAAAAAATATACAAAATAAATAATAATTTCAAGGTAACATTAGGGCAAGTTATAAAACAAATGTTTGCCTTGTGAAAGGTTATTTTAATTTAATTTATTCTTCTTTTTTTGGTTAAAAAGAGAAATATTGCCACAAGGTTGGGCTATAAAAGTTTGCCGAGCGAAGCTGTAAAATTTCGACGAACATCAAGCCGGAAAAGTGCCAAACTTGAAAGAGAGTTCAGTTAAGAACAGGTGAAAGCTAAGCTAAAATCAAAGACAAGATGGGGAGAGTCTATAAAAAATATTTAGGGTTCGAAAACAGAAAAGGAATAAGACTTTTCTTAAGCTCTAAAATATCAAATATCCTGTCTTTGTAAAGTTTAGTTACGTAGTTAAACAATATTAAATTCTAGCAAGTTGTTAATTATTATTCAAGTAAATTTTGTTAAGAGCTCAATTAAATTTAAATCTCCCCGAAAAACCAATTAAAATTAATATTCTACAAGACATTTCCCATTGAAATTTAATACCCATCAACATTTTAACATTTCAGCTTGCAGCAGTTATCAAAATTTAAAGCTTTTCTTCATATTCCATCTCAATTTCATTGCATTTCCTAATTGCAGAAGCATTCTCTAAACTCATAATTGAGGCTATTGTTGTCTCGTTTTTGGCAGTTCCTTGAAAATGACCACTTTGCATATGAATTTGTGGCATACATCGAGAGCCAATGACACTCTGCACTTGAGCCTAGAACTGGCCTTGCTGTGGAAAATGTGTGTGTGTGTTCTGTTGTTTTCTTGGAAAACCAAATAGCAGAGGTGCTGCTGCCGCTTCTGCCATTAACACTTAACCCAATTTCAGATTCAATGGAGGTCACTTGGGCCCTGGCCTGGCACTGACAGACCTCGGATGTATATGGTCATGGGACATGCATAATAATTAGGCCGCCTCGAGTACACTTTTTGTCTGAGGTCTCTCCCAACTGTTGCACGAACGAACTGACCATCAAACAAGAGATGTGTCCATGTGGGTTTTAGTTTTCCTAATTAAGCCAACTCTTGGCTGGCCGTTCCTTAATGAAGTCATTGGGAGCGAACACCGAGAGAGAGAGAACGAGAACCCACGCACAGGTGTCCCATTTCTGGATTGTTGACGTAATTTGATGATAGGCGCAACTGACACAGAATTCCAACGAAAGGATCGCCCAGAAAACAGGTTGGCAAACAACAACACGGGGGAACCACACCAGTTGGAGTTTTGTGTCATCTGGCCCGAAGGGTTCTACCAGAAATTCTCAAGGCTGTTTGCTTGCATCTCTTGAAGGGATTTGTGAGAGCTGTTTTGTTATTTGATATGAAGGATAGAGCCTGTGTATCAGGTAAATAGGATTTAAGAGGTTCAGCTTAAAATATTGATATTAAGAGGAAGACCAAAGGAAGCCTCTAAGATTTTAAATCACTTGATGGAGTGAAGAAAGTAAGGAATAAATTAGTTTTTAAAGAGTTTTAAAGATCAAAGTACAAGCCTGAGAGGTTTTTAATTTATTAAAAGCAAATATGTGGCTTAATTATAACAATACAATATAGAAAACCCTATTAAATAATTAAATATTTATTAAATTTTATTAAAAACCCCTGAAACTCTGTTGAAATGTACTGAAAATGCAAAAACAATTGAATAAATCCAACCAATTAATTATAAATTAAAAGCAAAATGTATAAAAAGTACTGATTCGTAATGTAAATGCAATTTAAAAGCTCAACTCGATTTCGCTGCAAGCGCAGAACTCAATTTGGCAAAGGAGCAACTGCGGGGTAGAGAAAGGTCAGGTATCCATTGGATAATTTCCAACCCAAGACCACCCACAAATTCCCCTAGGGCAGTGGGTGGACTTGCAACACCACCACCACCTGCAGCTGCAGTAAAAATGACATTAAAATGAAAGTCATATGCACATGGTTAACTTTGCCACGCATAACCAAGCCGTAATCATTTTGATGGCACTCACCAGCAACGGCAGGGATCGGTGCAACAGTTTACCAAACGGGTGGCACTGGTGGCACGGGTGGGTTCAAATGGTGGTTCTGGTGGCAAAATTAGTTTGCCTTAATCCCATAAAAGCGCTGCATGTTGCCCCCGTTAGATGATAATAGTGATGAGGATGATGACGATGATGATGCCGCCGCTGGCCACTGGATAGAGACTGAAACGGAATCACTATTGCACTCGGAAAATTTTATATTTCCATTTGGGGAATGAGAGGGCGAGTGAAAAACGCGAATGTAAAATGAAAATGTTAATGGAAATGCCAACATCAAACAGCTGCGCGGCCAGCAGCAAAGTGAGATACTATATATTCATAAATAGCAAAGCGAATTTCCCTCGTGTTTTTATTGCAAAAAGAATATGCATACATTTATTCCCTTCAATGGAAATCTGTTATAAGCCATAATAAAGTTTGCCTGCCTTTCATAAAATGCAATCAGCAAAAGGGAGAGATTTATATTCGATTCGCAGAAGAAATATAAAACCTGCTTTAGATTTAATTTGGAAAATGACAGAGGCTAGGGAAATACAACTCTTTCAGGACTTCTTGAAACATGAACTCTGCTTTTCCCCTTATAATACAGCTCCTCCATTGAGTGCAGCAAGGACTCTTTCTCAACGGAAAATCCCTTTCCAATAATCAGGTTTTGCACTTTTCATGGAACTTAATCAGCTTTACTCGTCGAGAGCACTTAACTGGCTTGAGTCGTCAAAATTCGCTTAACGCAGCTGCTGGCATTAAAGTCCCGTGTCAGCTGACTTTAACTATATTTTACGACCTGCTAGATATATACCTATATACCATCTATAACTGTCGAGTGGCGTGGCTGTGTCTGTGTCTGTATCTGTGCATTTTTTTACGTTCATTCTCCGGCATCTGCGGAAATTGTGAGGAAATGAAAATGGTTTAACTTTTTCTTTTTCTTGTGTGCTTTCTATTTCACTGTCTATACCCTCTTGCTCTTTTTACTATTTTCTTTTTTTTGTGGCACCCAAATCCTTGACAGACAGGTGAAAAACGGGCGGGTGAGGGGTGGTAGGTGGTCCGTTCATTCAGCCTCCCATTACTTGAGTCCGGCTATTTATAGTTTCTCAGATGTTTGTGCAACTGCAATTCGTGCCGTATGAGTTTTATTTTTTTTATTTTTTTAGAATTGCAGTGCGTCGAGTGAACCACCTTGACCCACTCTAATTGCAATTGCACCGTCTAATGTCTAGAGAGAGAATAAAAAAAACAGCAGCAGCTGCAATCAGTAGAAGCACTTAAACGCCCAATTGGATATTGACTTGTAGTGGAGAGACTTTCCGATTAAATATTCATCGCCAACGCGATTTGTGAGAGAAACCTTTATTAGTTTCAAATATTTATTTGTTCCGCTGCTGGATGGCCGCAGGCTTCAACTTGGAATATTAATGAACTTAATTGAAAAAGTTTGTGCCGGCGAAACAACGGAGAGAACTGGAGAGAACAGGAACAATATCCTGCGCTCCTTTCTGTTTCCCTTTTTGTCGAAAATTAATTTTCAAATTAGGGCAAATAAAATGCGGCTAAAGTTCGGGGAACCACCACTTCACCCCCCAAAGGCAGGCCTTGTCTCAATATGCAATTTACATAATTACGCATATTTGATGGAAACTTATAAATATTTATGTGCTGATGCTCAAAAATTAAGTTGTTTGTCGATTCTCTAGGCGAAAGAATTAAAAAGGAAATATTGTGGGAGATGCTGGGAAAATAAATTTAAGGGAAATGTGTCCAGGAATATATATTTTTTCTTTAAGATATTTTCCCTCAAAGATTAGACTTAAATTATTATTATTTTTATTATTAAATTTTGTATTAAAGGGAAACCATGTTATTAGTTTGTTTTATCTCCAAGTTCTGTGAAATTTTCGTCACCAGTTTGGCAGATATCTCACAGTAAAAATATCAACATCATATATATAAGTATTTACCCCAAACAAAGGCAATATTTGCTTGCTGAACCTGATTCATCTTTCGAAGTCGGCTGCTACTCTTATACTGGAAGAACGCCGCTATCGCCGCTATATGCTCTGCGCTTCAAGAATTTAATCGGAATAAGATTGCTGGCGAGCGAAGATCAAGTCGAGAAAGTGCTGCCTTAAAATATATATACATATTGTGTATATTTCAGTTTTCTGAACTTAGATGTGTGGCCGTCGTCGTGGTCATCACTGTGGAGGCGGTGGTCCTCATGGCGGACACGGACATAAACATGGACACGGACATGGGCATGGACATGGACATGGTGGCTGCCCACCGCCTCCGCCTCCTCACTGGATGCCAGGAGGATGCCACTGCCATCATGCCCCACCGCCTGCTGGTGGCGTAGAATGGTGGCATGGTCACCATCCTCCACCACCGCCACCTCCTTACTATCCGCCACCAGCTGGTGGCTCAGGTGGCGGCTCAGGTGGCGGCTATGGCTATCATTGGAGCGTGTGTCCACCGAATTGCGGCCACCACCATCAGGGCGGCAATAATCCGCCTCAAGGTGGAACATCCACTACAAATCCTTGTCCTAATCCTGGACAATCTGGCGACCAAAAGACCGGTTACCCAATCTTTGATCTTAACGCTCGTTAATAACTCTTTTTGTAACTCTCTGCTTCTCTGCTCTTCTCCTTTTTTGTTCTTTTGTTTTCCTTAAATGTAAAGTAATTGAAAGTGAATAAATAAACAAAATGCAAATGGTTTTGTTTTAGTTTTATATTTACGATTGTCATCGAATTAATATCAGTTCCAGCTGAGGGAGATAAGGTTTCCAAATGTACTCGTCAAAAGAAATCTATATATTCTACAATTTATGCAAACCTAAATATTATAAATTACTTTAAGCTTTCATAGCCAAAAATATAATTTATCAAAAACTAAGTTTGAAATACAAAAACTTTACAAATAAATGAAATACCTTAGATATTTCAAAGATAAATTAGATATTTCAAACTTGGTTTTTAAAAACAAATTAAAGATACTTTCTTTATGATTTCAAGAGCAAAATTTCTGTCGAACTCATTCTCTCCACAGCACCTGAACGCTTTAAGTTATTCACTTGATTACTCACCTGTTCACTCCTCTGTACTCAGAGATATGTGTCTCTATCAATCACAAACACATAACAATTCTTTATCGGTTCTCATTGAAAGTGTTTGGTAAGCACGTTTTTTAAATGCACCATCAGATGTGACCCTCGTGTAGCCCTTTTACGGCGAATCGACTAAGACAATGGCATCGAAATCAATTTCTATAAAAATAAAAAGAAACCCAAGAGAAAAGTGAATTACTCGTAAATTATATTTGTTGCCGCCTCGTTACGTTACGTTTTGTTGTTTCAATTGTTTTTTTATTTTTTTTTGGGTAAAGCAAATATTTAACATGAATCTCACGTCTGTCGTTTTCGACGAACGACCCAACCAGACCAAAAAATCTCAAATTGTGCAACGTTGAATCATGAGTTGAGTTGACTTGACTGATGGGCGGCGACGACGACGACGACGACGACAACGTCAGCGACAATAATGACATCGCGCGGCAGGTGGAAGGTGGCAGGTGGAAGGTGGAAGGGTCTGGCATGTAGCGGGGGTAATTGCCAACTAACTGACCGATGGCCAGCAGGTGACCGGGTCGAAACCCACTGCCCGGCCACTGCATCTGCCCCTGACACCTGAGGGATAGCGAATTAAGCTGCACTCTGAACACATTTTTCGGGTGTTGGATTGCTGTTCAGGAGGGGGGCGGAGAGATGAGTAGAGAGACGACATTGGCTTTGACATTTTCCATTTCCATTGAAATCATGGATGGAAATTATTTCTGATACTTTTCGGGGAAGCAAAGGGGTTTTAGCTTTAATTAATTGTTTATGCATTTTATTTCAAAAAGAAACCCTTTTTCTTTGGTTACTCATTTGATCATCCATCTCAACATTTTCTAAGCTTAAAATCCTTTGAAATTCATAGAATTATTCCTTTATTTATTACAGCACAAATATGTCGAGCGATTCGAGTCGAAGGATCCAGGTGCCCGAGAAGCTTAAGGAGGTCCTGCTGCAGTTCTCGATTGCCTTTCTGGTGGAACAGCCTCCGGATGTGATCGACTATGCCGTGGAATACTTCAGCAAGCTGCAGGCCGAGCGTCCCAGTGTGGCCACCACGGATCAGAGCACCGATGACCAGCAGAGCGTCAACTCACAAGAAGCGGATGGTGAGTGGAGTAAGTTTCTTTGGTTTCTTTTCTTTTTTATTTATTTTATTTAATAATGGCGTGTCCTGTCAACTGCTTTTCTTGGCTCCTTCTGCGTTTTACATTGGCCACTGCGTGTTGTAGAATTTGTGCCTCAGATATTTATAGTTTCATTCCCGTACTTTTTACCTCAGTCTTACGTTATTTCCGTCATGCAATTCGCTGTGCGTTTCTCTGTTTTTGACGTCAGCAAATGCCATGAAAATCTGCTGCTGGCGTATTCCCCCAACAAACTGAATCAATTTTTTTTTGTTTTTGGCTATGAGTAAGTCGGGGGAAATCAAGATTTATTTGACCGGCAGAAATGGCAAATGGCAGGCATTATTTTTGGATAAAAACTATGTCCTTCGATTGGCTTTGATTTTAATAGAAGGATTTATAAGGAAAGATTTTTAATGATGTTATTAAAATTTATTAAAAATCCTGTGTAAGTCGTAAATTAAGTAGTAGTTAGTGTGCCCTTAGTCAGGTTTATTTTGCTTTAAATTAGTACCAAAAATATATATATAAAAGAATATTGCCAAGCTAAGCTAAGAAAATTATGATTTATTTGGCCCAAAAGAAATTGAAAACTTTTCTCTCGAGAAGTGGTTGATTTTGGCCATCCCTCAGCCCGCGTTGTTTGTATCTCTCGGCTTAGGGCACGTGTTCAGATAATTAGCTCAGGCCACGCATATGGCCATAAATCTTTGGCTCTTGGCTCCCACTACGGCGAGCAGCATACAAAATACCAAATTAAATAATGATGGTGATGAAGCTTTGGTGGCCGCGTTCAATTTGTTTTCCACTCCATCTGTCCCTCGAACTACTACACCCCCCTGGATTTCGCATTTAGCCATCCTCCGTCTGGGTGTGTGCGGGGCTTTTGTTCACAGCTTCCTTTTGCGTGTTTATCTTCCGGTTAATCAAACACGCAGCCCTCGAGGGGATCGGGATGGGCAGGGCCAGCAGGGGTGAGTATGGAAATGGGGTGGGGACTATGGGTGGTATATGGGGGCTGCCATGTCAAGTGGCAAGGCAAACTGCTGCTGCTCCTGTCATTAAAAATCTATTAATTGTGCACACAGCAGCCCTAGGAGAGCTGAGCCAACATGAATGCAGCTGCCAATCCTTTCGCCGTTTGAACAACAGCGTCCACTTACAGTCAGACTCCTCCTGTCCCTCTCAGCCTGTCAGAGTCTCTTCATATGTAATTTAAATTCAATCTCAGCTAGAAAAAATATGGCACAGAATGAAGAGAGGAAATTTTACAGAAATTGAATAGAAAAATCTTAATTTAAATGGTTTATTTCACAGGAAACTAGTTGCTTGCTTAATTTGGTTACTTTTTCCTCTAGATGTATGCTATTTGAGACCTTAAATTTCATTAAAAATAATGTTCCAAACTCTTGACAAATAAATTTCAAGTACAATTCCATGAACTAGCCAGTGCCAGTAAAGAATGTAATATATGTCAGCAGTTGTAGCCTTCAGAGTGTCACTAGTTTGTTTTCCAGTTAGCTATACTCGTAAAGTTGAAAGTTTTAGCTGCAGCAGAAGTTCAACTTTATGGGTTTAACTATATATATATATATATATATTTATATATTTATATATCGTAGTTTTGTCTGAACATTGTCTCACTATTAACCCGTCGCTGGTATGGCCAATTGCCGCTGCTGGGCTGCTGTTGTTCAGTGAAGCCAGCGAAATCGCTTCAGGCTCCCCAAACTCAACTGGAGCGAAAGTGACACGCAAATAGCTCCTGGTCACGCCCACCGGACCAACGCCCCTGCCCCCTTCCTGGGCTTACCGCCCAGTTTTTTCACATTTTTCCATGAGCCCCTCCCACGCCTCGCGTTTCCATCGATCGATGTCTGTATTTTTATGCTTTGATGTCTATTTGTGGCTACATATAAATCCTGTTGGAGAGTTTTTTTTGTTTAACTTGAGGCTTTAAGAGGGTTTATAAGGGAGGAAATTATAAAATAAAGGAGATGTGAACATATTTTATATATTTTTTGGCAATATTTAAAAGTACCTTTATAGGGATTCACTTACAAATGAGGCAAGTTTTAATATTTTATAGTTAACCTCTATCTTGAAGCATTCTGAAATTTTAATTAAATACCCGCAAGTGTTTTGTGGCTTTCCCAGAAAGTTCTCTTGGCGACACAAGAGTGTGACATTAAATATCGCGCATACGCCGCATAGGCCTTTGCGGTTTAATAAGGTGTGCGCTTTGCGGAGGCGGTGGCGTTGGCCAAAGGTATGCTCTGACCAGGACACCTTTTTTTATGGTAACGCTCAACATGTTGGCCACATGGATAAAATGGGGGAAAACTGGTTAAATGTACACAGAAAAAAATGTATGAGTAATTATTGTTTGTTTTCTCCTAAATTTATATATAAATAAATAGGTATTTTTTTACTTAGTTTAGGTACATTTCTTAATCATATTAATTATAAAAGAAATAATCCCTTTTCAAGTCAAAATCTCATAAAATTGATGTTCAAAATACCGGTTTTTTTTAATATATTTTACATATTTCTTTAATCATTTCCCTGAACAAGAGAGGTGGGGCTATGTTTTACAGGACCTGGTCCATTGGAGCATGCTGATGAACAGCTCTGGAGCTCAGCTCAGCTCAGCCCAAGAGTCCGCTTCATCGGGCACACAAGGCGCATGACACGCCCCGGTTTGGCGGTTGGCTGGTCCGGGCTTTGTGGAAAATGCTTTCAGAGGAGAAGAGGGATGCGCGGGGTTACATTTCAACATTATTGACATGCCAGCGGCGTTTGTGGCAGGACTCTCTAGGCCGCCCGCTTGGTGGGGGCAAACCTGAACGGAAATGCCAGTCGTCGCTTCAGCCACCAACAGCAGCAGCTGTCTCTGTCGCTTCCCATGCACAGCAGCCGTCCTCCTGTTGCGCTTAATAATAATGTGTATATGAATGCTGATGGGGAAGAGCTGAGGGAATGCTCATGTTAATCAAGACAAAGCAAAGTGTGGCTGCTATTTATAAAGGGAACAGTGAAAGAAATTGGAGAGGGTTTCAGCTAAATAACTTGTTTGAACCTAGTTCTACACATTTGTGCCACTTTGGGAATATATTCTATAATATAATGATGGGTCTTATTTTATGTTCAGTGTATTTGGGCCAACAAAGCGACAGACAGCTAGCAAACACACACACACAACACACATAGTGTAGGGATCCGTATAAATAGACAGCCGACAACCACTGGACCGCTTGAGTGGCGTGTGTTGTGCTGCCTACTTACAGGCACTATTTCCGCCTTGGTTTGACGTTTGCCTGTCATCACAGCGACTCCAGCGGAAGCGGAAAAGGGGGAGCAGCAGAAGCTGGAGCTGACTGGCTATGATGCTGCGCCTCCTGCGGCATTGAAACCATTGGCACTTTCAGTCGCTCGGAGGACGTCACCACGACAACACGCACATATCAAACGCGTCTTTCAGCCAGTTTGTTAGCCAGTTGTCCATCCATCCATCCATCTATCTCTCCACCCATCCATTCAGTCAGCCAGTCAGTCAGTCACTCGTGCTGACATCGACAATGCCAGAAGTTGTCGTTCCATTTAATAGTATCTCCCGATCTCGTTGCCGTCACTCGCAGTTGCACTCGCATTCGCAGTCGCAGTCGTCCTCGTCGCCGTTGTCTCACTCTGCTAATGAAATTAATGCAGCCAACTTTTTATTTGCAATTCCTAATTGAATTCACCAGCTTATTTGCATGGGTGTGTGTGTGTGTGTGCCAGTGTTAGTGTGTGTGTGTGTTACTGTGTGTGTGTTTGGTGTATTTCTAAAGCAAGCAACTTAGTTAATTGAAATACTTTGAGTGCATCCGTTGCCAAGCGATATCAAAAGTTTGTGTTAACAAATCTTTGCCAGTTTTGAATTTCTTTCCAAAAAATGGAACTACTTTTGGTAAATTTAAGAGAGTCAAAGTTGAAAGCATTTTACAAATGGAAACACTTTTTCCGCTTCATTTATTAAAATTATATTGAAAGTTTTAGTTCCTGAAATTTACCTCAATTAGGAAATGAGTTTTTGGGATTTATCCTTGAGATACTGATATTTGATTAAAATTTTAAACTTTGTATGAGGCAAAGCCTTGACTTAAGTTAAATTTCAAGGCTAAATTAAATCAAAGAGAATATTTATTTAAGAACTTTTCAGGGAATAGAGTTTTTAATGCTCGAAATACTAGTAAAAACAGTTTCTTCATGATTATATTTATCCTGACTACACATTTTCTTAAGAAGACTTTGCCTAACTTTCCTCACTTTAATCAAATCTATAAAAATTCAAAAATTAAATAAATTAAACAACCTTTCATTTAAATCCAAACTTAAAAATTCTTACTTCATATTTAGCAGTAGTTTCTGCCAGTAAATATCTAGATAATAGAAAAACCAGACATAGCTGTCTAAATAATTTGATAGAAGTCCAACCCAGTTGCATTTTCCTCATTTTCCCAGACTGCATAAATCTGTCTGATTGATGGAAATCTAAAATCTAAAATCTGCTTCTTTTGTGGCTGGAATTTCAAATGCCAGAGGCGCGAGTGTAAATCAAAAATCTCAGAAAACACTGGCCTCTTGGCAATAAAAACCAGAGCAGAGAGCAGATTTCTGTTTAAGATTCTGGACGTGGGCGTCTCTTGTCATGGTTTCTATTCTGCACAATGCAAACAAAAGGCTCTCCCTTATATATATATATAAATACTTGGAAAAAAAAACAATATATAGACGTGGTGCACTTTGCCATTTTGCAGAGAAAATCCAGAGAAAATCCACAGTGCGTGCCTGGCTGTCTGTGGCTGTAATTGCATCATTAGGTTGACACTCTTAACTGGCAACTTGACACGACTGCGGCAACGAGTGCGAAAAGTAGAAAAAATTCTGCTGAAATCGAATCTAAAACCTCTTTTTTTTGCTCCTGATATATATACATATATATCTATATACAAAGAACGCGTATATAAACAATCTAGATGCTCGACTGACTTGCTGAAGGCTTCGCCAAACATTCGAGTGCATAAATATTTATTACGCATACGCAGCGTGTGACGGGAAAGCTAAGCTCCAGTGTGCTGTGTGTCTCCGACAACAGCACTCACCTTGAGTTACTTATACACTCGAACTACTACCCGTACACCCCTCAAAAATATCACCATACATATTTTTAGTTTCTAGTTGTGTTTTTAAACGTGTTCATGCCTAAACTGGTTTCTCGGCCTGTGCCGTTGCAACCGATTCGAAATCGTAACTAAATTCGGAAACACACACGCACCAAAAAAATAATTGCCTCAACTGCTGCCTGCAATTGAAAATGTCCACTCAGGTGTCTGGTAATTTATTGGCCGGTAAGCTCAGGCGAAAAACACTTGAATTTCGTTGACCAAAACAACAAAACGGAGAACAACATTAAAACATGCTCACTTAAGGTGTTGTGTTTTTCGGTCTGAATGTATAATCACAGCAATTGATTTTCGGTGGTCATGTGAAACCAAATCAACAAACATTTAAATATTAACGAAGCTGGGAAGGAGGGGCATTCATTTAAATATTTAGGGACAGGAAGCGGAATTACACATGTTCTCAGAGTCTGTGTGTGCTCTGATTGTCCCGCATGTTGGACAAAATATTCGTATGTGGAAATCTGTGGCATTTATGCACTTCTAATTGTCGGAAACGACAATCTAAGAGATGGATCTGTAAGATGCTGTCAGGGCAACAGGGAACACTGAAAGAAAGCAGTGAATAGAGAATAATTTAAGTTTGTAAACATTTTTGAAATTCTTTTGTTCTAATATATTTTTTGTTCAAGAAGAAACCTATTTTTCTTTATTTTAAGACTCTTTCAAGTTCATATTTCTTGCTAGTCTTTTCTTGCCGTGTTCTCGAACTCAATAGCCGAGTGAAAAATTTGTGTACATGCTTGTCACACAGAGTTGGCCGTACTTGGCAGCGAATTCCATGGGATTATTCTGTGTGTGATATGTGAGCTGTGTGGATGCTGCTCTGCAGTTTCATCTGAAATTGCAATTGCGGCCCAGCAGGAGATGTTGTTGTTGTTGAGCCAGGGCAGCAAATTCCATTTCAGAGAATGAGAGCAGGAGAGTATTTTCGGGTAACCAAACCCTATGATGATGAACTTGTTTAAGCTCTGCCAATGTCCGAGAGGGAGCCAGATTCAGCTTACTTATTGGTGAAATCCCTGTACTGGCCGCCTGATTTATGGTTTCCCTTGGTTATCGCCCCCACAGCCGAACCGCCCGTGATGCAGGGCACGCGCCGCAAATCAGTTTTCGCCGAGGCCTACGATCCGGAGGCGGATGATGATGACGATGGTGCCACTGCCGTGTTCCCCAAGACAGACGAGCAGCGGGCCCGGCTGGTGGAGTCGGTGAAGAATGTACTGCTCTTCCGATCCCTTGACAAGGAGCAGGTAAGCTAAATTCCCACGCTGCATAAATCATAAGTACTGGAAAGAGGAGTGGGAGCAGGCAGGAGCAGGAGCAAACGCAGGAGCAAATGCAGGAGCAGAAGCTGGAACACACACGCCTCAGCGTTTAACTCGAAATAAGTGTCTGCCTGCGGTTTCCTTTCCCTTTTCGGTGAGGGATTATCCCTTAGTAGGCTTCTTGGGGGCTCCCATTCCTCCTTTCTACTCTCCCCTCGGAAACCATTCATCCCTTTTGTAATCGATTTGTCTTCGCAGATGAACCAGGTCCTGGATGCCATGTTCGAGCGGAAGGTTCAGCCCTTGGACTACATCATCCGCCAGGGCGACGATGGCGATAACTTTTATGTTATTGAATCGTAAGTAAAACAAAACAAATTTCCAATCAAACTCGATGAATAATGCACAACTTGGGAAGAGCCGAAAGTGAAGTCTGAGTTAAAGGAAGTTTGCTTTTGATATTGTAATAAATTAGCATGGATTGTTAGGGGAGTTCTTTGCTATATGTTTTAGGTTATAACAAGGGGCTTTTTAAAGAGATATTATGCTTAAATTAATAAACAAAGTAAAAGAGGATTAAGGTTTTGAGTTTATATTATTTTAAAGATTGTAACTTGATCTTTTGTTTCATATTATTTTAAAACAGTATAATAGCTTATATTATTCTTATTTCTTATGAGCTTTTTAAGTAATTTTTCATTTACTTTTACTTCCTTAATCACTCTTGAAACTAAGTTAGCTTAACGCTTGATCTTTTAAGAGCTAGTTCTCAGTTCAATCTGAACATTTTTCATACATTTAAAATCAAAGAAAACTGAAAAGAACCCTTGACAGCATAATGCCATGTATTTTTCCGATTTCTCTCGAGTGAAAGCAAAGAATTATGGCCGCTCCATCACCGCTTGACTCGTGCCTCATTCATTTATGGGCGACGCTAAATTAATGGGTATTTGAATTGGCATTTGTGTATTTGATATGGCAATTAATAGGCATTTACATATTGATGAGCGCCACGCACTGCACCGCATTAATTATGAATTGCATTCAATTAAAGTGGTTTTTTTCTCGCTCTCATCGTTCTTTTTTCTCTCTTTCTCTAACCAATCCCGCAGAGGCATCTACAAAGTCTATATCGATGACAACCACATTAACACCTACACTCATACCGGACTCTTTGGCGAATTAGCGCTGCTGTACAACATGCCCAGGTATGTCCCTCTCTGTCGTATATTTGATCGATTCATTATGCCAAATTTTCCGCGCTGTCTGCGCCACAATTACAACGTGCTAATCGGTGTATAAATAGACATTGAAATTTAAATCTCATTTAAATATCTGTATATCCAACCATGTAGAGCGGCCACCGTGCAGGCGGAAACGAGTGGTCTACTTTGGGCCATGGATCGCCAGACCTTCCGTCGCATCCTGTTGAAGTCGGCCTTCAGGAAGCGGAAAATGTACGAGGAGCTGTTGAACAGCGTGCCCATGCTGAAGGCCTTGCAGGTGGGTGTTTTTCTACTCCCTCAAATCGATATATGCTCTATATATATAACGAACTCCTTTTGCCTTTTAGAACTACGAACGCATGAATCTGGCGGATGCTTTGGTTTCAAAGAGCTACGAAAATGGTGACCGCATCATCAAGCAGGGTAAGTAGATACAGTGGAGATTCAGTAGGTTGGAAAATAGAGGAAATCTGAGATTTTTACGATTCAAATTTATGTTAAAATCGCAGAAAAACTCGTATTTAAATCAAATCAAAATCCAAATCATAGACAAGCAAACTTTCTTGATGCTTCCTTGCTTTAAGCAAGTCCTGTGCCTGTACTCGTATTCCCTTTAGAGACTCTCTAAAAAGCTTCGATTTCTCTTGCATTTCCCCCAGGTGATGCCGCCGATGGCATGTACTTTATCGAGGAAGGCACGGTCTCCGTGCGCATGGACCAGGACGATGCCGAGGTGGAGATCTCGCAGCTGGGCAAGGGCCAGTACTTTGGCGAACTGGCGCTGGTGACACATCGGCCAAGGGCCGCCTCCGTCTACGCCACCGGCGGCGTCGTCAAGCTAGCATGTGAGTGTCCTGCCTGGAGTGAGAGTCTGGCGCGGAATGGCTACACGGAAAGCATTTCAGCCGCTACCACCTCCCAGCACCCAGCTACCACCACACTCCCGCTTGGCCTAATCCCTAATGCTTTTGTTTATTTGTTCTTTGTTTCTGTCCCCCGTACACACGTATGTGTTGTGTGTGTGTTGTGTTGTGTTGTGCTGTGTCCTGTCCTTGTGTGTATCCGTATCTGCATCCTTATCCGTAGTCCTGGACGTAGTGTGCTTCGAACGGCTCATGGGAAAGTGCAGTGGGGGCATTCAGCGCAGCATAAGCGATTATCGCTATCTGGAACAGGATCTGCGCGAATACTTTGACAACTTGCGACTTAATTAGTTGGGCACAGCAGTAGTTTTAGTAGCTTATAGTCCTTTTTAGTAGTTGATAGTAGTTTAAGGCCCATTTGAAGAACTGTTTTTGGCTGAGAGGAACCCCTGTTTAATTAAAAAATTTTGTATTGAGGTTTAAACAGTTTTGCAATTAACTATAATTTTAAAGGGCATTATTTAGTTTTGTATTAAATTTTCAATGTAATAATTCAGTCGAAATTATGCATTATAGGTTTACATTTATACCCTTCTAGGGCATTATAATTTCAGTCAGTAGCATAAAATACAGTGAAGCAATCATTTCCGACCCTATAAATCATATATATTCTTGATCAGCATCAACAGCCGAGTCGATCTAGCCATGTTTAAAAGAATTTTTTTTTTCAATTTTTTTTTTCAAAATTTTTTAATCATAAAAATTGTCAAAAATTCGAAAAATATTTTATTTTTTTAAATATTAAAATTTATTATGCAGGTTTGTTAAGCTTATAAAAACTAGCACAGAAAAGTTTTTGGATTGAAAAAAAAAGTATTTTTGACCAAGTTATGATATTTTTAAATTTTGATTTTGACAGAAAAAAAATTCAATTTATAGTTTTAAAGTCAAAATTTCACAAAAATCTAAAATTTTTTTTAATTTTAAATTTAGTAAGCAGATTTGTTAATGTAAATAAAACTAGCGTAGATAAGGTTTTCGCTTTGAAATTAATGCATTTTTGGTTTAGTTTATAATAGGTTTTCGAACTACAAAAGTATATAAACTTCGGCTTCCCGAAGAAAACTTACTTTCTTGTTTATAATAATGTCAAACTCAGCCATACAAATAAGTTATTTAAATGGGCCTTTGTAGCTTTGTAGATATTTAACAAAAATTCAACTCAAAACTCCGTCCAGTCCTAGACACCGACGCTTTTGAACGCATCCTGGGCTACCTGACCGACATTCTCAAGCGCAATGTGGTGATCTATGAGCAAATGTACACCGACATGGCCCGTCGCAACACGAATTTGTGAAATCGCTGTATTTTAATAGGTTTTCCCTGTAAAATTCTCAAATGTAACAAACATCCTTTTCGGTTATCTAAAAAATTATTCATTTTAAAATTCATAATTTAAAAGTAAAAAAACAAATTCAAGTGGATTTATATTTTTGGTTTTATTCTGACACGCACACACACGCCATCAAAAGCATATGTGACAAGGGGGAAATCCCGCACCTCTTTCCAAAAAAAAAACACACACACAGAGCACAAAGAATGTCTGAAGCTGACACAGGCATCCAGGTTTTTATTGGATCGGTAAGAGAAGGCGATCTTGTAGAAGATATATAGAGGGGCCTGTGGTGATCAATCAAGAATGAAGTGAAATGCACGGATTTGGGCTGCTGTGACTTAACCTGGTTTTAATTAAGAAGTACTAAAACCCTCTATGTCTCTCCCCCGGAAATCCCCCTCTATCTACCGGCATGCACTATGTGTTTTCAGCTACTTTTCCATATTCCAAAATAAATCTAATTATCTATATTATTTCGCCCCATTTAGTCCTGGATGTGAAGGCATTTGAGCGTTTGCTGGGTCCCTGCATGGATATTATGAAGCGCAACATTGATGACTACGAGTCACAGTTGGTGAAGATATTCGGCAGCAAAAACAATATCACCGATACACGATAAAAAGTCTGAACAACCAACAACAACAACAACAAAAACCACCATCAACAACAGCTACAACAACAAACAGCAACTGAAATCCGAAGGGAAACGGTCACTTGCAGGCTTCTTAGGATCTATAATTTTTATTTCGTAACCATGTTTCTTTCAAATTGAGCAATACAACCCACAGACAGCAGGATAACGGACAGAAACATCCTCTAGCAAGGCACAAATACCAAACAAACACGTACACAATGGACACAAGAATCATCTAAACTTAATCATGAATATTTGATAATTGAAAATAATCCATAATACAACAATGATAACGATAATAACGATGATGATTATGATAACTGTTGATCATGTTGATGAGAAGTAGCTATAGCTTTGCCATATTTCTATAGCAAGGCGAGGCGAGTTAAGAATTGTATTGTATGTATTTAGCAATTGTAATTTGTAATGTATTTAATTGGGCAAAAATGAATTCAACTGCGGCAATCAGCGGCAAGAAACAAACAAAAGAGAAAAAAGCAAAAACAAAACAAAAAACGATTGGCTCAACCGGAATGTTAAAAATACTAATTTAAGCTTTGTTTATTCATATACAACCTTTTTTTGTTATCCATTGATTTATTCATAATTTAGAAAATAACGCAAACACTTGTTTCATTGGCTGCTAATTAAACGATAAGCAAACGAGTTAAGCAAATATATCAACTAAGCGCAAATTAAACACACTACACACCCACACACACCCTCTCTAAACACACACCCTCGCACACACACACGCATCAGCAAAAAGGAACCTTTCCTTACCTGGGCAGGCGGAAGTCCTCGAAGGTTATTTCAAATCAATGTATATGTATGTACTAGTCTAGGAACAGGTGCGAGCTCCAGCCATTTAGCCATCGGAGAGGAGTGAAAGATATCAGAATTGGCCGATCCCAAACCCCAACCCGACTCGAAAGCGATCTCAAAAGCGAGTATATGTTACATTTGTTATTCGGTTCTCGGTGTTAGGAAGCACAGGAGAAACTAAAAGTACCAGGGAGGCACAGGCACAATCAATATGTTGCATGGGATCAACTTAGAAAACTTTGAGAAAAACTAGAGAAAAATACGAAATTTAGCAGCGGGGAGCGAATAGCGAGTAGCAAGAAAGAGCAGCAAGAGCGAGAATCGAGTAGCTAAAGCAAAGAGCTAGTAGCTAGAGCTATAGAGCTAGAGCGAGTAGCTAGAGCGAGTGGCGAGCTTGAGAGAGAAAGTTGTGTGCACCCGGGATCTTGTATCTTAATCGCTTTTAGCATTACGAATGTATCTTTTATTTTCGGGCCATAGCGAGTCTTGTTAGGTGAACGAATCAAAGCAATATCGACGGCCTAGTTAATGTGTACTTAGTATATTCCCGATTTCGTTGCTGTTCAATATACCTACCTGTGTGTACTACCCCATATATACCTATATATCTATTTATATAACTGAATGAGCTTAAACTATAAACCTAAACCTATACCTAAACGACTCCAACTACTTTACTACCCAATGTTTTGAACAGAAAAACAAAAAACAAAAAAAAACAAAGCGTAACTAAACAAATCTTAGAAGGATAATCAATGAACTTGCATGCGTAGGGTATATATAATATTATAAAATTAAAACAATTCAACTGGCATACCAACAGTCGACAGGTGTTCAAAGCTAAAAGAAACTACATATAATATCGAAACTGAGAAATATCATATGTGTAATTGCTACAAGTCGTTCAAATTGTCAGCTAGGCAAGGCGGAATAATAAAACTAAAGTATATGAAAGTATGTTTTTAATCTTAATTGGTGTCTAGTCTATGTTCAAGACTTTAAAGCAAACAAATTCTTGAAAATTTTCGAAAAGGAAAACAAAACAAATCATGAGAAGGAGGATTCGAGGAGAGCATAAATAATATTAAACTAACATGATATATATCAAAACGAGTAAAGTTCTAGCAATTAATTAAGGTGCAGAAAGTGCTGGCCATTTTCTTCCACATACCAACTACAACAACAACACGCACACACATGAGCCGATACACACACCAACACAACAGAGGACACTTACACACACCCACGCCATACCGAATATTTTCATCAAGCAAAGCTCAAAAAAAAATTAAAAATCGTTGAAAGAATCACTGAAAACGCGCAAATATATTGCAAATTAACGTCACAGAGAAAGGATAAAACTAAATGAAAGAAAGAAAAATAGTAAAACCTATTCGTACTTTAACTGTTGTGTTGTAATTATAAAGCATAAAGCGTATTTAATTATGTATGTGTAACAAAAAATAAAAAAAATACAAACGAAAAGAAAAAAACAAACAAAAAGAGTATGTATTAATGAAAAATAAAATATTTGAAAATAAAACAACCAAAAAAAATGAAAGGTGTAGACACTGAAAAAAAGGAAACAAAAACTTTATTTAACTTAAGCGCCGAAGAAGCTGCATAAATAAATAAAAAAAAACAAAATGCTAATAAAACAACAGTTTCCTGCTTTCGCCATTAACACACTTATTATTATTATTATTAATTATTTCCTCCTATGTTCATTTACCGATGCCAAAACACATTGATTTACATAATCAGCAGCTAATTGAATGGCAAGGAAAGTTTATTTATAAGACCGATGCGATGACGATTGATTATTCAAATATTGAAGAAGCATTCAACTAACTTCATATTAAGATGTCCTTGTTATGTCGCTGAGCATATTAATGCAAATAAAAGTGGAAAGAAATAACAAGAAAAGGCAAACATGACGAATGAATACAAGTTTAATAAATGCGATAAACAAAAAAAAAACGAGTGATTTATTTATATATGGTGAAAGAATCTCTAAACTGGTGCAAGGATTCAAGGGGAAAGAACATAGAGCCTAAAGATGGGAAGAAATATGGATTTATTGATAACTTTAAATCCCTCTCTTTAACTACTTTTACTTATTACAGATCCATTTTAAAATGAATCACATTTACCTTACTCGATTTCCCTAATCGTTATTTTTATAAAATTATTTTTAATAATACCCCACAAGAGTATAAATATACTAATATCCATTCTTCGACTCCTGCATTACTAATACATTTATCCCTTTATTGAATTTGTAATTTTTATTCACTTAAAAACGTAGCTCCAAATACACTTATAATTTTACGGTGTTTAATATATGTATTTATCTTTAAATGTATGTGTGTATGTGTATCGTTTATAATTATGTTTATAGAAACTCATATATCGGAGCCATTCTACCGACAATGCACGAATGATAAGTGTGTGAGGCGCGGATTGGGTCGCCAATTAAAATGGTTTACAATCAGCTTCGCTCAACGATCCGTGGCCACGGCGGACGGGCTGCACAGATGGTATCAAAAAGTGATTATTATAATTATTAGATTGGATGTAATCGAATTCCTCTGTCGGCTGAATGTCCTAGCCAAATGGGGTGATAACTTTGTGGTCGTCGCCGCCCCAGAATGCGAATGTGCTTTGTTTGTTGCTTGATCGGTTTTACAGGAAAAAATTCATTTAAAAAGTTTGTTGGTTGGTTTTTGTTTTGTTGTTGGTTTGTTTTGCAGTGTAAAACTAGAAATCTAACTGTAAAGATCATCGTCGCCGTTGTCGCCTGGCGAGTTAACTGGCATGTTGTTGCCAGACCCTGAGGTGTTGCCGGTTTGACCGGGGAATCTGCAAGACATGTGAAAAGGTCAATAAAAAGTCTAACTGAGAGTGCATCAACATCTGTTCTCACCTGAAGTTCTGTCCAAAGCCTCGCGACTGCTGCAAAGTCTGGGCAAACATCTCGTATTTCCTGATGTCGTTGTCGGACACCGAGCGGCGAGCAAACTTCATCGCCTCCTCGAAGTGGGCGCTCGTGATCTCCGGCACTGGATCGTCCTCGTCCATCTGGGGAAAAGTGGAAATAAGTTTAGATATTTCCTTCGAACGGCAACTGAGTGCTCAATGACTTACGTCCATCGCCGAGTTGGGGTTCTCGGTGCGCTCCTTCTCTCGACGGATTTCGGCCTCAATGGCCTGTCGGATGGCCAGCTTGCATGCACGCTGGCAAATCTCGGTAAGATCGGCGCCCGAGAAGCCCTGCGTCACCTTGGCGATGTAAGTGAGATCCACCTCCTTGGCCAGCGGCGACTTGCGCAAGTTGGCCTTCAGAATAGCCTCACGCGACTTGTCGTCGGGCAGTGGGATGTAGATCAACTGATCCAAGCGGCCCGGACGCAGAATGGCCGGATCGATGATGTCCGGACGATTGGTGGCTCCAATGATGAACACGTTCTTCTTGGCACCCATGCCGTCCATCTCGGTCAGAATCTGGTTGATCACACGATCAGCGGCGCCGCCAGCGTCGCCCACATTGCCACCACGGGCCTTGGCAATAGAGTCCAGCTCGTCGAAGAAGAGCACGCAAGGAGCCGCCGAGCGGGCCTTGTCGAAGATGTCGCGCACATTGGCCTCGGACTCACCGAACCACATGGTCAGCAGCTCGGGTCCCTTTACCGAGATGAAGTTTGCCTGGCACTCGTTGGCGATGGCCTTGGCCAGCAGCGTCTTACCGCAACCGGGCGGTCCGTAGAACAGGACTCCGCGACTGGGCTGCATGCCGAATTTCAAGAACTTGTCCGGATGCTCCACCGGATACTGCACCAGTTCCTGCAGCTCCTTCTTTACGCTCTCGAGGCCGCCAATGTCCGTCCAGGTGGTGTTGGGCACCTCCACAACGGTCTCGCGCAGCGCCGACGGACTGGACTTGGTCATCGCGTAGCGGAAGTTCTCCATGGTCACAGCCAGGGAGGCCAGCACCTCGGCGTCGATCTTGTCGTCCTCCAGATCGATGAGATCCATCTTCTCGCGGATTTGCTGAAGGGCAGCCTCCGAGCACAGCGAGGCCAAATCAGCGCCCACATGTCCGTGGGTCTCGGCCGCAATCTGCTCCAGATCCACGTCCTCGTGCAGCTTCATGTTCTTAGTGTGGATACGCAGCACCTCCAGACGGCCGGTGGCATCGGGAATGCCGATATCGATCTCACGATCGAAACGTCCGAAGCGACGCAGCGCCGGATCGATAGAGTTGGGCCTGTTGGTGGCCGCCATCACGATAAGATGGGAGCTCTTCTTCATGCCGTCCATCAGGGTCAGCAGCTGAGAGACGATGCGGCGCTCCACCTCGCCGTGGGTCTTGTCACGCTTGGGAGCGATGGCGTCGATCTCATCAATGAAGATGATGGCCGGCGAGTTCTTCTCGGCCTCCTCGAAGGCTTTGCGCAAATTCGACTCCGACTCTCCGGCCAGTTTGGACATGATCTCCGGTCCGTTGATCAGGAAAAAGAAGGCACCGGTCTCATTGGCCACGGCGCGTGCAATCAAAGTCTTACCCGTGCCGGGGGGACCGTACATAAGAATGCCTCGCGGCGGCTTCACACCGATGGCCTTGAACAGCGAAGGGTGGCGCAGCGGCAGCTCCACCATCTCCTTGATCTGAGCAAGCTGTTTGCGGCAGCCACCGATGTCGTCGTAGCCCACGGCATTGAGCGACTCCTCTTCCTCTTCGCGCTTGATCGGATCGCCGTCGCAGAAGATCACCGTCTCGGGGGCCACGATGCAGTAGGGCTCGGGATCGGTCAGCACCACCTTGAACTCGATGGGCCGCATGGCGGCACGTACGATGAAGTTGTCGCCCATGTGAATGGGGCGGTAGGCCTCCAGGAAGTAGGGCTTCAGATAGATCTCGAATAGGTTTCCCGTCACACCTTCGGTGGTGTCGTCAATGGGCAGGATGCGCACGCGCTTGCCATACTTGACGTCCGGGCAGGACTGTACCGAGACCACATCGGACAGATGTACGCACAGGTTGTTGCGCACCACACGGTTCATGCGGATCTTCTCGTCGGGGCAGGTGTCGTCCGAGAGCACAATACAGACCGTCTCCTTGCGCCGCTTACCCTTCAGGATGACAGTGTCGCCGCGGAAGAGCTGCAGCTCGTCCATCTTCGCCTGCAAAGGGAGAGCCCGGAATTTGAGTGTCACCTCTATCTGATGACGTGGCCTTTGCTAGGGTATAAAATCTTACCTGCGACAGCGACACCACTGAGTTGTCATCGTTCTGGGCCTCTTCCACAATCAGACGGTTGGGACGGTCCTTGCGCTTCAGGATGGCCGTTGCCAGATCATCACTGTGAGTAAAAAGACAAGGCATTGGGTTAGACTTGGCCAACGGTATAGGGACCCTAGACCCAACCGCTTTTCAACTGAAGATTGCGGCTTTATCTTTTCATCCTGCTCGCTGCGATAGCCGCGCATAAAGTCGCGCGTATCCCTATCCTGATCCACCGGGTTGTCCGGAGTGCTGTCGGGCATGCTGCTGCTGCTGCTTTTGCGTCTTCTGCTGTTTTCTGGGAATTCCCCTCTTGTTTCGGTCAAGAGTTTTTAAAGTTTTCAAAGAAACTGTTTGCAAAGGAAAGGCTCACACACGGAACAAAAGTGTAAAGCAAGTGTGGCATTCGGATGCTTTTCTCACAGCCTTACTTGATATAGGATTTGGGGAATAAACACAATTTCTTGTAGTCTTCTGTCGATAACATAAAATTCTCGTAAAACTGTATGTTAAGAGGTGAAAGTTCAACATGTTTAAACTAAAAACTAGCCCAAATAAATCTAGAAAACCTATATAGGTGTATACATTTCTTAATTTCTTTATAATTCATTTCCTGTTTATCATTTGACGCAACGTCGTGAAACAAGTTTTTCACTATTAGCTTACCCTTACGATCGATGTAATTTCATCAATAAATGTAACATGAACTTGATTAATATAAAATACATTTTTGATAAATAAACTATGTTTCATATCAACGCTCTAAAAATCGTACCAACGATCATAGATTATTCTAGAAGTGATGCAATATTAAAAGGCCTTATTATCTCTGAAAACCTAGTCCTATTCCAAATGTGTAATATTTTTAGAGAAAATATAACAGTTCTGCTCAAAGCAAGCCCATTTTCCGCCTATTTTTCCAGTTATGCTTTCATCATCACAAAAACGGTTTTAAACATAATTACAACAACTGCACCACGATGCACCTTTATCCCTCTCGACGAATAAACACCCCCGCTAGTAGAAAAAGGACGCACTATTTTTCGGGACAACAAAGAAAAACCCAGGTTTTTCAAGCAGCAGAGAAAACAACTGCAAGGGCATTAACCAGCAGCAGCAGCAGCAGCAGCAGCAGCGACAGCGACAACAACAAGAACAACCACATCAGCCGACTACAAATGGCGATTTTCTTCAGGGTCTTTTTTTCGGGGTTTTAGGTTTGGCCTAGTTTCGCAACGCGTTGCACTGCTGCGACGGAAAAGTCGCTGAAAATGCGGAAGTTTCCCGGGAAATCACCAGGAAACGCAGCGCGGAACGCTGACTCGATTGCGATGTGGCCCCTGCGTATTTTTTCAGGCCGAGATGACTGAGCGAAATTGTACTGGGCTGGTTGAAATTCGGTTTGGAGCGCCGTTTCGGCACCCTTTTGCGGCGCAAATACACTTACCCCTTGGGATCTGCCATGGTAAACTATTAGAGCTTGGACTTTTTAACTTAATGCGGAAATCGGCGCTGCGGGGACAATACGGTCGAGCTGGAAATCGGCGGAATCGGACAGTACTTTTTTTTAATCAAATCGCAAAATGATGAGGCAGCTTCTGATAGAGATGGACAGCTGGTAGGGTTGTTGACAATCAAAGTATCAGGGTTGCTTATTGTATTTCTATTAATTATCGATATACCAAGATTTTTAAATGAAAAAAGTATTTACACAACGAACTACTCGCTCAAACAACAAATTCCATCATTGTCAAAGTAAAATAGGGCAGAATTGTCAAACGTTATACGTGGGCGATGAGCTTGGCGATAATATGTCAAAATATCAATATATCGATATTTTTTGTTAAGAAATGGCATATATTTTTATTTGAAATTTTTTGTCAAGACCAATACCAGCCAATGTATGCTAAAGCCCGCAAGAGAAATGTATGACAAGTTTTCATCGTTACATTAATTCTTATTTTGGAGAAAACAATAAAAAGCACACGCCAGAGTTGGAGAAACATCATCATCGTTAACGACACGTAACGATAACTGTCTATCGTTACGTAGTACGTTTCTCCGTAACGTAAGCATTTCCAAGACGGGCGGGACAATCACATTTAAAAAAAACATCCAACCATTGATTCAAGGAAGAATCTTTATTCCACGCTTTGTGCAATACGCTTATATATAAATACATATACATTGAATACAAAATATCTTTGCTCCTCTCTCTCTGTTTGTGTGTGTGTTTGTAAAACATGTTGCAAAATTTGTTTGGTTAGCACAAAGATTCATAAATATATATAGGACAATAAATTTATAAACAAATGTTAAATGCGTTCGATTTCAATTGTTTTGAAGTATTCGATCGTTCAAGATTGCAATTTTTTGCTTTTTGTTTTTTTTTTTTTTGTTTTGGAGAGTACATAATTGTGTTGGGTTTGTATTTTCTTTTTTCGTTTTGGGTTCTTTTTTAGCCAGCATGCACAGACTGAAATGAAGAAAAATGGAAACGTAAAGTGAATCGAAATCAGGGAATCAATATCGTAAATCAAGGCTCAAATCAAACAAAGGAAGCCAACAAAATCCGCGTCTTCCTGTCTATCAAGTCTTTTGATTGCCATTTGTTTTTGGTTTTGTTTGGTTTTAGTGTCGCCTCTTCTGTTCGTTTCTCGTTTGGATTTTTCCTCGCTTTATTCTCGACGAGCCTCGAAGTTAGATAAATTCAGAATTGGAACGTACCCGAGCAATGTCCACACCGGTTATGTTCTTGACCAGCTCTGGCACTTTGTTGACGATCTGCAAGATCTCGCCGGTCAGCTTGGCGGCACCAATCTCGCCCTGTCCGCTGGACACCATCGTGATCTTCTTGGCCTGCGACAGCGGTGCAGCAACCTCGGCGGCCACCTAGGAGAGCATATCGAGTTAGTAACGTGATTTCACTTTTAAAATCCCTATCTGTAGCATTCCATTTCACTTCTCACCTTGGGCAGCGTGTCCAGAAGCATCTCCACCATTGCGGCCTCGCGGTACTCACGCCAGGCCTCTGCCTTCTGGGCCATCTGCTCGGCCTCGGCCTTGGCCTTGGCCGAAATGGCAAAAGCCTCGGCCTCGCCACGGATCTTGATCTGAAATAAAAAAGAGAAACGGAGTCAGAAAGTCCCTTTCAGTGCCACTAACCAGCACCCTCTTACAGATTCAGCTTCGGCTTCGGCCTCCATGACCACGCGCTGCTTGTTGGCCTCCGCCAGCTTCTCCAGACGGAACTTCTCGGCCTCGGCGGGACGACGGACAGTGGCCTCTAGCTCCCGCTCGCGACGCTGAATCTCCTGCTCCTGCACGGCAATCTCCTGGGTGCGCTCAATAACCTTGACCTGCATCTGCTCCTCCTTGATGCGCTGCTTGGTCTTGGCGGCCTGCAGCTCGTAGGCCATCTCAGCCTCGGCCTTCTTGGTCTGCACCTCCACGTCGTAGGCGGCCTTCTTCAGCTCAAAGTCTCGCTGGGCTTTGGCGATGTCGGTGTCGTTCAAGAACCTGGCGGCCATGCGCTGCTCCTCGGCAATAGCCTCCTTGATGTGTGCCTCGGCACGGGCCTCAGCCTCGCCGATACGGGCATCTCGCTTCACCTCCGCCGTGCGAGCCATGCCCAGAGACTTGAGATAGCCCTGGAAAGGAGATGCAGAGGGATAATTTAGTAATTCTTTCATGACAGAGACGGCCGTAGATGGGGCACAGATCCCAGGGACTTCACACGACGGTTAAGCGGACATACGCACCTTTGAGTCGCCCTTTTAGTGGATCCATGTGGACATGCAAGAAATATATATATACATATACATATATACATACACAAGAGGTTACTCGGGAAATAGTGGCTCAGAGCCAAAAAAAAAAGAAAAAACAGTGATGGGAAATTTGAAAAAAATAATCGAATAATCTAATTTGTAAGAAAATGTCTTATAAATAATACTTTTTTTAATTTGTACATTATTTAAATGTGCTCTTTAGCCATGCTGAGAAAATAGTGCTTATAGATTGTAACCGAAAAAAATTTTAAATATGCAGAATTCTAATTTCGCCTAAAGTATGAAAATAAATGCAATCATAAAGACTCTTCCCATCACTGCTAATGAATGGGTTAGTTGTGCAGGGCTTTATAGAAATAATAATTCCAATTCGAATACGCACCTCCTCGTCGCGCAGATCCTTAATGGTGTAGGAGACGACCGTAATACCCATATTGGCCAGATCGCTTGAGGCCACCTCGAACACCTGCTTGCTGAACTTCTTGCGATCCTTGTAGATCTCCTCCACGGTCATGGAACCCATGATGGCACGCTGGTGTCCCTCGAGCGTAACCAGGGCAATGTGGTTGATCTCCGCCTCCGTCTTGCCCAGAAACTGCTCACAGGCGGTCAGCAGCATGTCCTCGTTCTGGCCCTGAACCTTGACCTGAGCGATGCCGGTCACGGAAATGGGAACACCCTGGCTGGTGTACACACAAGGACTCTCCACCTGTAGGGTCATGGTGTTGAGCGAAATTCTGCAAGGGTTTTTTCATAATTAAAACTCTGAGGATTCGCAAAATCGGTGCCTACTCACCGCTGCACCTGCTGGATGGAAGGCCAGACAAAGGCTCGACCTCCGGGCACCAAGAGGGGCTTCATGTAGCAGCATCCTGCCGGAAAGACAGACGAAAAAAAATAGTTTAAGGAAGTTTGTTTACAAAACATTGCGCCAATTCGAATTTCGATTACAGCATCGCAACGCCGTTCGGTGCGCGCGCACGGCTTCGGAGTGCTGTTGATGCGTCTTCCTCTTCTTCTTCCCCTCCCATCACAATTGCTCTACAAAAATCAATAGCCGTGACGTCACTCGGGGTGGGGTGCAAAAACACTTATTAAAATTTATTTAGATCTTTAATTAAACCAAATTGGGCTGTGTTTTGGCCGAAAAAAAGGATTAGCTGCCTTACCGGAGACAACCAAGGCCTCGTTTGGGCCACAGGTCACAAATCCCCAGGTCATTTTCGCTGCGTTTTTTTTCTAACTTTTGTTCTTTGCGTTTTTTTTCCTGATAATAGCCTGTTGCGATTCTTCTTATTTCGCGTATTCAATCACTAATAGTGGGGTAATAGTAAATCCACAGGTCGGCCAATTATCAGACTATATTTATATACATAAATATATATAGAACTCGACACGCACTAGAAAACTGCGACCGGTCCCCACAGAATTCGAAACACAAATAAAAACCTCTCGCGTTAGTCGAAAGAGCGTGTGCGCAGTACGACTTTAAATTGGAAGCGACTCCCGAGAAAACATTATGTTCAGACAAACAAATAATACGGTAAGTGTAGTTTTTATTTTATTACACGAAATCTAGGTAAAATCCGATTTTTAGCCTTAAGTTACATGACTAAGTTTCTAAAGATTAGCTTAAAAAGCATTAAGATTTAAGAAATCGTGAGTGATTGTTATCTCCAAACTATAAATATGAGTGAGATTCGAAAACCAAGCTTCAAAAACCAACACAGATAATTTCAAAGATTTAATTACGAAATAAACAAGGCAAAATATAACAATACTTAAAAATCAACAAAAGAGCTTAAAAGTATTTTTAAAAATGTGTTTTTTTTTTTAAATCAAATTTTAAAGGAATTTTGGCATTGTAGAATGCGGCATGACACTTCAATCTTATCATAGGCTTTCCGTGCCTCAATAACTATAAACCTGATGTCTTCTTAAAGTTTAACCATTGTGTGGCACCTGAACTTAAATTTTTTTTTTTGAATTTAATTGATATAGAATATATGTGGCGTAAAAACGAATGACAAGAAAGTACAACAGTTAGAAATGTATAAATTTTCACTGAATCCATCATCTACTGCTTGGACATAAGACAGAGGCACGGGACATTCTTAGCTAGACGGGCTTTTGGGAATTTGGCTTAATTCTAATCAAAGTACATGGAAACAGTCGCTCAGGGACAGGCGGAATCCCATGCAAATTCCATTTCAGTGACCCGAAGAGGCGCTTTCCGTGAAATAGGGATGCTGCATGGCTGCCTCGGCGCTGATTCGTTGATTTGGTCGGCACACGAGCAGCTTTTGGAGCAAATCACGTCCTTTGGAGTTCAGCCTAGGCACCAACTGACTCCACGACGTGATGGCCGGGAAAGCTGAAAAAGATCAAGCTTAGATTAGCATTTAAAGAGGAATCATTTATCAGTAACCTTACATGGAAGCGCTACGTAGTCGGAGAGGTGCGAGACACCGGGCCAGGAATCCTCGTTGGGCGTGCCCAGTACTCTGAATATCTTCATCAGTTGGTCAAGAACATCGGAACCGGGAAACAACGGTCGCCCAGCGTCCGCCAACTCCGCCAGAATGCATCCGGCCGACCACATATCGATGCTGGTGGTGTATAGCTTGGCACCAAACAGGACGTCGGGTGGTCGGTACCACAGAGTCACCACTTCGGCGGAATAACACTTGACGGGAATGCCGAAGGCACGGGCGAGGCCAAAGTCAGCTAGCTTCAGTTCGCCGTTCTTGTTGATCAGCAGGTTCTGTGGCTTCAGGTCGCGGTGGAGGACGTTGTGGCTAAAAGAAGGAATTGAAACGTGATTCAAATGATTTTTCAGTCATCTAAAGTTAAAGTTAAAGTATCTATATCCAAACCTGTGGCAGAAGGCCAATCCGCGGAGCAGCTGCAGCATGAAACTGCGGCAGACGGCCATGTCAATCTCCCCGTTCAGACTGTCAAAGTACTTCTTCAGATCCTGGTCGCAGTGCTCAAAGACCAGGGTTAGCTTCTTGTCCGAGTGCAGGACGTCTATGAGGCGCACGATATTCTTGTGCTTTAGCTCCTGTGAATACAAAATGGGAGTGGTTCTACGTGCCGTTGGTGGTATATCTAGTCGCGCCGCTCACCTTCAGCAGACAGATCTCTCGAAGAGCGGAGCTGGGCACGCCCTCGTCATCCTCGTCCAGGCGCACCCGTTTGAGCGCCACAATTTCCATGGTATCTCTGTTGCGGCCCTTGAACACCGTGCCATAGGTGCCCTCGCCGATCTTTTCCATCTTGTCGTACTTCTGCATCGCAGCTTCTATGGCTGCATAATACAAGGATTAATAGCATAATTACGCTGGCGTATAACTGGGAACATACGGTTTCAGATTCGAGTAGCCAAAAAACTATATAACGCGGGGAAGAAGGAATTTTTATCTTTTTTTCCAGTTTGTTTTTAGGATTGTTGATTATATTTATAGAGGTGCAAAAACATCGATGAAAACATCGATGCATCGATGTTTTTCGAATTTTCTAAAACATCGATGTTTTTTCACAATCGATGTTTTTGTGCCACGATTAACAACTAATTTCCAATCGGTATGTAGAAAAAGAGTATGATTCGCAATCGGTATGTAGAAAAGGTACTTTTGGGGTTGAGTTCCCAATCGGTAAGTAGAACATGTACCTTTTGGGGTCGAGTTCCCAATCGGTAAGTAAAATGTGATCAAATCGGTAATTGAGCGGCTCTCCCAACTTGAATTGTTCTCTCTTCCTTTATTAGAGGTCAAAAAACCTCGATTTTTTTTTGACAATAGATAAATTTGAAATATCGATTCATTTCCTTTTGACAGTCTTGCACAATGCTCAGATTGAATTCGAATTTGTGGCGGTAAATTTACTGTATAGTTTATCTTTACAAAAAATTATAATAATTTCGATCTGCGACCAATTTATATTTTTTGTTTTGTTCAATAATTAGGAACAGTCGGCTTTGGTATGCCTACCAGACGACGTCCTCATCACCATTTTGGGTTATCTGGACAGGAGTTCACAGTTGATTCTGACCCAGACGCACATCCGGTTCTTGACTATAATGCCGCATATCTGGCGGTCACGGTATAAGCGTCTTGTCATAGGCGAAAGGGACGGACGGAGCATGTGCGAAAAGGATTTCCAATATTTAATCGGAAGCCTCCAGAGCACCCTGAACGTGTTTTGTATGCACATTGATAATCGGCAGCACTTTGAAATCCTGGTGAAGTTTGTGTTCCCAAAACTACATGAGTTTACATTTACAACGAACTCCATTAAGTTCACCGACGCAGATATGCCGAGAATGATTAAGGCATTTCCAAAGCTGAGGACATTTAGCCCTCAAGGCTATTTCACCGGCAAATCCTTCGAGGGACTTAATCTCCTTGAGAACCTGACACTGACCCACTGCAAATTCTTTAGGGTCAGATATTTGTTTCGGATCTTGCAAATTCGCAAGCTGAAGACCTTAAAGCTGGGAGTGTTTGGATCAATTGAAATCCCGTATGCCAATCTTCCCATTTGTGGAATTAGGGACCTCGAGGTGCTGGAATGCAATTACACGGAAATGAGCCGTTGGATCCTGAAGAGGCTGAAGATCCTCACCCACTTACAGCAACTAACTCTTTGTGACTTTCCAAATGGACGCTATTGCCTGGAGGAAGTTTTGAGATCTGCCGGTCGAAGCAGAGTGCAATCCGTCGAGATAATTAATCACGGATTCTTTTCAAACGAGCTATATTTGGTGTTTAATCTGAATATACAAATTGAAACACTAAAAATAGTGCGCGATGTAATCAGGCTATTGGGACGCGAAGATATTATGCCGTGCTTGGAAAGGGTCAATCAAATTCACTGCATATCCTGTGTCTTCTTGACAGAAGAAGACTTTTGTCGCCTTATGAGCTTAAAGTCAACTGAAATCGTGGCCCTTTATGGATGCCGATTTAATTTTAACGAGTACACATTTGTGGCCGATGATATTGGCAATGGGCGCAGCAAAAGGCTTAATCTGCATTTGGATTCAAACATGAAATCTTATAAAACTTATCCGGTAAGATTAAAAGATTATATCTATATTTAATAATAAATTAATAATATGTTCACCGTAGAAATCAAAGATGATCTGGAAGACGGAGGGCGAGCATGAATTATTCAAGCTGCACATGGAGACACCAAATATTTCTAACAGTTCCGATGCCATTTCTATTTATTTTAAATAAATATTTTAATTAAAATCTCAAATACCTCTTGTAGTTCAGAATATTTATATTCTGTCTACAGTTAGCCATACGTTATTTAAGTAATGCTTTAGACGAAGCTGCTTTTCTGTAATTAATAACTCTTATATAGTCTATAAATGGGAAAAAATCTGTTGAATCTTTATAAACTAAGAGACTACTACGAAAAATAAATCGTAAATCACGGTATATTACTGCGTATTCTGTTTGCACTTGCTTGCAGGGTGCCCAACAGGATTTCGTGGGCCTGCCAGATGATGTCCTCTTCCTTATTTTGGAACAGCTGGACCTGTGCACGCAGCTGAAGATGACGCACGTCCACATCCGCTTCCTGAAAATGATGCCCCGAGTCTGGCGGTCACAATGCAGATCCACGACTCTCTCCCTCGGAGAATTGCGTATCAGTGACAAGGATCTCCGTTTTTTTCTGGGCAGCAATCAGGAAACCTTCCAAGTGCTGCGCTTAGCGATGGAAAGGCGTGTGATATTCGACATTCTTACGGGATATACTTTTCCAAACATCCACGATTTACGCTTCTCAACGCACTCTTTCTGGCTGCGCGATTCTGATATGCCGCGCATCACTAGGGCTTTTCCAAATTTAAGAACCTTTAGTCCCAAAGGAAAATTCACTGGGCAACACATGCAAGATTTTCCTAGCCTTGAGAACCTAACACTCTCCCACTGCAGCGGTTTTGAGGTGGGCAACCTAATACGCATCTTAAAGACGCTCAAGCTAAAGGGTTTGAAATTGGACATGTTCGATGATGAGCATATCAAGGACAAGAAATTGCCATTGGATGGCATAAGACATCTGGAGGTCCTGCAGTGTGATACTGGGGAAATGGCCGCATTGTTTTTGGAGCATGTGGAGCATCTAACCAAACTGAAGAAACTACTTTTCTGCGGCGTTATCAACTGGGATTTGGTCAGAAGTGTCCTGAATTCAAGCCACCGAAGGATTATCAAGTGTGTTGAGGTGAACACAATCGGGGCGGGCATATTTGATTTGTTACAAGACCTTACTGTTCAGATTCACAGTTTACAAATGACTAGAGCGGTTATACTGAACAAAAGGCCCAGCGGAACAGTTAACATTAACGTCAAACAGATAAACTTTGAAAAAATTGCCATTCCCATAGAAGAATACTTTGATAAATGGCTGACAGACTTAAAGACACTCGAGATCCTTGGACTTCACCGTTGCATATTTGGCTTTCCGAGCTATACGTTTTCAGTACGGGAGATTGTCAAGGATCGGCACACAGCGCTGCATCTGAATTTGCATCAGAACGTGTGCCTGGATTCAACGGGTGTTATGCGTTCGGTAAAACGAGGTATTGCACATTTCTATTAACCGATTCTAACATTTTTTTTCTTGTTTCTTGTAGGAATCGCCAATGCAATGGAACGTAAAGGGCGAACATAGTTTCTTCAAGCTGCATGAGGGGATTTTCAACAAAACTTCCGACTGTGATGATCCTGTTGCCATTTATTTTGAATGAGCAATCTGAATAAATGGTAATAAATGAATAAATATATCAGCTATTTCATATTATAAATATTTGAGCTTTAAGGAATCTACGATAGGGCTGACTATAGATTAGTCTTTTAAGAGTATCAAATTCCTTGAAATTGAACAACAATTGAAGTATTCCAGAAGCAGCCATGGGTAACTATACACTTCCGATCTGATATGGCTGATACAGGTAAATTTATTAAAAACTAAGCCAGAGGTCACCTTGGAAACATCACGAACACAGCTTCATTTCAGATCGTTCCTCATCCGTCATAGGCTCAACGACCTGTAGGCAGGCGTTGGCGAACTCCACGAAAAGGGGCTCCTGCATGGCTGCCCTCATGGCTGCCTGGGCATTCATCGACACGTCGATCTGATGGAGCAGTGAGCGCAAGTGAGGATTGTGGAGCAAATTTCGTAGATTCTCGCTGGTTTCTGTGGGAAATGATTGCATAAAAAAAAGGTCATTTAAAGCGTTAAAGAAACCCACCTAGTTGCTGCAGCTTCTCAGCGGGAACAGTGTCATCGGTGGTGAAGGGCTCAAACAAGGTGGGCTCCTCAGGGATAGCATTAGCTGGAGTTTCCTTGGCCACAGCTCTAGTCACACATTCGGGCGAATCCCTATGCACCTTGTAACAGGCCACAGAACAGCTAAAATTGTGAATAAACGTTATTCAGAGCTTCAAGAGAGAAAGACAAACTTACTAGGGCGCCGAGCACTTGCTGCATTTGTATTTTCGAGGATTTTCCGCACAGCTTACACAGTTTTCCATTTCAAAATACAAAACAAAAAAGTCGCGTGGAAAACAAATAACAGCTGGCCGAGTGTTGCAGCCACTAGCTCTTGTCAGCTCACAGAATTCTAAGCCGTTGCGGCACATCCCCAACGCCGTTCGCTCTTTGGCGGTAAAACCAGAAAAAGTAGCAGGCGAAATAAAGGCAGAAAATTAATATAATACGCACGAGATCACGCGGCTGCATGTTGCTAGTGTGCAAAAATTATGAAAGAAACCTGCTCGGGAATGTATAGTTATTTATTTGCTACCTAATATTGAATGAATTTATTTGAAGTTTCGTAACTGTCAGATTTTAGTTACACTCTTGCAGTGTGTTATCATTTTTGTAAAAAAAAGTGTAATTTTCAAAAACTTTAAATTTATTATGCAGATTTATAAAAAGATTTAAAAAAAAACTAACAAAGAAAAGTTGTCCTACTTTGTTGACATCGTTTTTTATATTCTTAAATTTCATATATTTTGCCCGACAAAATTTATTACAAAGAGTATCTATTTAAAGTTCCTATGATCCAAATATTTTAGGTCTTTCTGTGGTATCTAAAGGCCGAAAGGGAAATGATTTCAAAAATCCTTATTAGCCTTTTTTAATTATGGATTTCCTTGTCAGTTTTGGGGTTTTTTGATTGGATGGAATTTTAATTGAGACTGAGAATTATGTTTTTTAGGGATTTCTGTAAATTTCTAATGGCAGAAAGATAATGAAATTATGAAAATATATAATTCCTTCCTTCTGTAGAAGAAACATAAAATATATTATTTTTGTAATCATTCGAATCCAACACTCAAAGGTGACATTTTTTAGGTAAAACTCCCCGTACAAGCTCAGCTCAGAATTTCCCTGAATGATGCACAAAATCGTTGAAAATTACCACTGATATGGACGATGAGCGGTTTGTTTGGCCAGATTAAGGTAGATATAGAGCCGTTCGGCCCCTTTCCGGTTTCGCCTTGCCTTATTTGATTGTGTGTATCCTGTGAGTGTGTCGGCCGGCCTGTTTGCTCTAGTCGGTCTCATTTATGGGCCATCCCGGGCACGTCATCTTCCGTGCGGCTCCCGAGCAAACAGCAGAGTGCCGCCTATCCAGCATGTGTCTCTCCTACCCCCTTTGCCCCTCTTTGCCCTAACAATGCGCAGTCTGAAGCCACCTGGCGAATTAACCAAAGGAATCGGCAGGAGGGCGAGGGGAGCAATCAAATGACGGTCGGCGTGTCCACAAATTGTAAACACATCCTGCACACGGAACGGAACGGTGTGGAACGGAACGACCCCAGACCGGGCCCAAGGAGTTGTCCAGATCCGCTCCAGCTCCAGGAACAAGTACAGTTTGGCCAGGAGCAAAAAGTACAGGAAGAAAAGGGTTAGCTGAGTGGGTCGAAGTGGGGTGTACCCTTTATGGGGCAGCTAAAGAAAGAATAAACTTATGGAAAATATTAAATGATATAGTTGGGGATTCAGGGATTTATTTTATAGCTTAGACTGTGACAAGTTTCTTATGGTTGGAAGACGCTTATACCTTTACCAGCTAAAATAAATTGAGTAGGTTGTTTTGGTTATAGTCAAAATGCTCTTATCTGTATCTTTGCTAATCCTCATAATAATCCTAATTAACTTCGATATAATTTCAGATTCTAAGATATATCTCGCTTGACATCCGACCTTGTCTATCCCATATATTCATTGCCCTATCCCGGCCAGAATGATAATAACCCCAGCGCGGGAGGGTATCGCAAACAGGGCAAAACTTTTGGTGGCAATAAATGACTTCAATGACTGACTGACTGACCGGAAGGGGGTGGTTTCATGGGGGCACAGCTACGAATCTTTTTGCCATATTTATTCTTTCTTCTTTTATTTATTTTTTTGTTTTCGGTGGGACTTGTAGCCGTTACTGTTTGTTGTTATTTTACTGTTTTCTACTCTGTTTTTTTTTTCGGTTGTTTTTTGCTTTGTTTTGTGCTTTACCAATTGGATTGCACAGTGGAAAAAAAAAGAAGAATAGGGCGGCGAAAGGAAAGGATGCGGCTTCTCTATGGGTATGGAAATGGAAATGGTGTGATCCGAGCGGCGAGGGATGGAGGAGAATCGGACCGGGTAACATGATGTGGCGCCTCTGCCGCTTCCGCTGTTCGTGCGGCACAAGCGCGATAATTGCCAGCGTTATCCGCTCGGCCTGCCAGTCAAATAGGCGCAGCAGCAGCAGCAGAAGCAGCAGGAGCAGGTCCTGCGGAGGAAGAGCCTTCGTGTGACTCGCCTACTTTTGATTTACAACATTCGTGCAACATCAGCAGCAGTGTATCGCCAAAAGGAAGGCAGGGGGCGATAGTCCCAATGCAAACAGCAAAAAAAAAAAAAAGAAAGGAAGGAGACACGCCACCGGTACGGGTGCTGGTCCTGCTCCTGGTCCTTTTCCGCGGCCAGGTGTCGTTCGTTAGGACTTTTCAGCGTTTTTCATTCCCAGCTTTTCCCAGTTACCCAGCTACCCAGCTACCAACAACCCGCCAGCGAAAAAGCCAAAAGCGATATTAATAGATAGCGGCACTTTTCGCTTCGTTTTTATCGCCCCGAAAAAAGCCAAAGGCTCCAAAGGAGTAAAAGGTGTCCGCTCAGGAGGGTGGGGCAAGGAGGCAGATAGTCCTGGCAATTGGGCAGATTGACAGATCATGCAATCATAGTGGCACAGCGTTTATAGTGCATATAATGAATATTAAATTACATGCAACACACAACTGGCATTCGCAGTCCAACTTCGTTACCAAGGACCTTTTTTTTTGTGTGAAGGAAACTAGATTATATGGTGTCAAGGCGGCTCGGAAATGGGTAGTTTAAAGCTTCATATAACTATAAGGGGATATATGTGAAGTATAAGGATATTTTAAAAGGGTTTTATAAAATATAAGGTATTTTTTTTTAACAAAGGTAGCTTGTTGTGGTTCCTTATCAGATATTAATATTATTCTTCCTAGCTTAATTTCACAAAAAATGGCCTACACTCAGCAAAGGAAACAGAAACATGGCCTAATTTTTGCTGCAACATATATAATATTTTTTAGAGAGCTACTACAAACCCATCTTTTGATCAAGCTGCTTCCAGTATAGCTTCCTCAAATTTCTCACACTACGACACATGACTGTAAGCCTTAGAAACGCCACCTATGGTTTGGTGGCAGGCATGCGAAAGCGACATCTGTCAGCTGCCCCCAAATGCCATTCCAAAGGATATTCCGTATTGGAAAGCATTATAGTTTGTATTGTGGGTCAAATCAAATCACAAATCAAAGGGATTCCCGAATATAATTCGATTCGAAATTCCGCTCGGATACCAGGGGCGCCATTAACTATCAGCAGGAGGGAATCGGCTGCGGCACGGGCACCGGCACGGACACTATATGAATCCAATGGCTTGTAATTTATAACGCAATCACGTGCCACATTCGACGGCGTCGGGCAAAGGCGCCAAAAATATGAATATATATATGAACCGAGAGCGACTAAATAATTTGGAAATGATTTACAATATGGCCAGAGCGAAACGGAGTAACGGAGTAACGGCCGGAGGCACATAAATCTAGCTGCATGACGAAAAGATGCAGTCCGCCGGAGTGGAGTTCCACTGGAGTTCCATGGAGTTCTTGGGCGCCTAGCCGAAATTACAGGCTGCAGACGAAGGCCGGAGTAAGGGAATGATGCATGACTGGCAGGCCGGAAAGGGCCACTGGTATCCCCTACTCCCCAAAAAATTGTCATATAAAAATGCGACCCCGTGGCGCTAATTCGGTTATGTATTGTCAGTGGGCCTAATCTAGCGGGAAATGGCCTTTAGAGGACAGAGACAGAGAGCTGGGAGAGATCTGGCGCATCGCGCGATGCTGAGGCGATAATTGCAGTGGCAGCCATTTCAATTTACCCCGCGCGGGGATCCTTTGATGGATGACAGCGTCCTGCAGAACAGCGCTCTTGTCAAACATTTCGCGCCTTGGCCATTTGTCTTTCCGCCGCTGTAGAGCTCTGCTCTCTCTCTCGTCCTCTCGGGCCAATCTCCGCCAGCTTCTGTCGTGGCTGTGTGGCGCCTCATCCAAAACGGGGTAGCTAAGCTAGCAGAAGGAGTTGGGACAAATCAAAGGAACACTGCCAACAAGGAAATTATTACTAGAAAATCAGTAGTAGAGTAACTGCTAAAAAATATGTTTTAATAAAAGGAAAAACTGTCTGAGCAAAATGCACATTATGGTAATTGTTATAAATAATTTCCTCGTAAATTCCCCCATAATTCCCCAATTTGAAACCAATTAAAGGCTGCCTTTACCCCTAATTCTCCCTTGAGTTTTTCATACATTTTCCTTTGAAATAATCAGAGTTCCTGAAAGTTTTTAGGGCAACTAATCGCTGCCTTGGCTTATGGATAACTTGTTACATTCGCTGGCTTTTTTACCTAGTTTTTTTTTTTGTATTATATTTTTCCCCCCGCGCTGTGAGCCTTAATTAAAAAGCTGCAGGCCGCTTTAGGAGTAGAGCTTGCAGCGTAAACTCCAGCGGATCGTTCGGGACCGGAGGTATTTATGACTTGGCACGCAACGGACGGAGCATGATTTACGGTTTCTACGGCTTCCACGGCTTTATTGAGAGGCGCCACAGGCGCGCAGTCAGCCACCAGGATGCAGGATGCAATAGAGGCGAAACAAAGGCAGTGCAGCGCCAAGAATTGGCCGCAATGGCCCATCAATCATTAGGAGCTGTCCATACCTTGGCGTAATCCTTTAGCTGCGAGTGCGATTGCTCATCCCTAAACCACTCGCACTCCGCCAGGATCTGTGGACTCCGGACTCCGGACTCTGGGCTCTCCGGCTCGATTGGCTCGAATGGCTTTATGGCCGCATTATGCTTAATAAAGCACTCGCTGCCAGTGGCTCTTTATTTTTATTTCTATGCATCTGGCGGGGCTTTATCCGAGTTTTATCTGCGAGTCATAATGGGAGCTGGCGACGCTTTTACAGCCTCGCAGCGTTGCGTGATTTATGTGATTACTTCAATGCGGCGGCGTTGCGCCAAAACTCGCTGGAAAAAAAAACAAGCCAGGAAGAGCTGAATGGCCAGCAGGCCAAGTTAAGAGTCAATAAAAAATACATTTATATAACAAAGTAGAAAACTGTAAAGGATAATCATTGAAAATTAATACTTTTGGAGGGAGAAAACAAAGTAATAAGAATTATAATGAAGAAGTTGAAGAGACTTGTTGAGCTTGATTGTAGGTTAACTTATTCATTAGAGAATCCAATAAAAGATAGAAAAATTTTGAAAATAATGCACAAAATAGACTAATATAAGCCCAAAAAGATGGTAGTTATCTTAGACCCAAATCTGTGCCTTACAAATATTTGTAAGCTGTCAAAATAAGGCTAACAGCAGCTCAGTCCTTGTCCCACCCATAACCATCATAAAACCCTATAAAAAATACATATAGGAACACATTATTGTCGCTTGGATCCTCGTGGGATTATTGGTAAAGCGATTTCGAAATCGTTTCGAGTTAACTGCAAACATTCTGCGGTCGAGGCGTGTCAGCGGCGAAATAAGTATGCATAAATACAGCGCAGTCTCTAATTTGCAATTAGCACTTGGCCCGAAATGTAGGCAACGCTCTCTCTTTAGGCCGCCAGGACCTGACCGCTAATGAGTTGATATTCCGCGTCGGCCTGTTAAAATTCAATTTATACACTTGAAACGTAACGTAACGAAACGAAACGAAACGGACTGCTGCCGCGTTATTAACCCACCAGGCGGCCCATGTTTATTTGGCTTTTTAACCCCGTCTCCTCCTGCCCCTGGACTTTGTCCTTTTTTCATGCCGCAGTGGCACAAAATAATTTTCCCAATTGGGCATAAGTCCTGCGGTTGCCACTGTCTCCCTCGGTGTGTGTATATGTGTGTGCAAATTGAAACACTCGCAGATCCTGCTCGTCTGTGCCGGGCTTTTCCATGCAATCCGGCGGCCACGAGCGGAGAGTCCACTCATTCATGAATGCATTTACATGGCCCCGGCTACGCCTTGGCAGCAGTCTGCAAAGGGTGAAAGCACCTGCACTTGCACAAAAAATTAATTCAATTAATGTAGAGGAAGCTGTAAAGCTTGAAATAATAAATTAAGTTGGAAATAAGTGAAACTTGAGCCTTGGGATAAATAAAATAAATTATTAAGAGGTTGTAGCTTGGTTAAGAACAAAAAAAATCGGTAAAATTAACTGAACGTCTTGTAAAAACTAGAAAATGTCCTCAAAGAATATGTGGCTAGCAGCATATTGAGCAACTTCCAATATTGCAATGTTGCTCAATTTCCAAGGCTTATAAAGCCTTACTGCTAGGCTATACCCTTCCCTTTTTCGATTATAATAAAGCGTTTTTCTTAGTAAAACCTTACCCTTTATTACCCCTTAATTTTTTCAGGTGCATGCCGGGGTGTGGGCCCAAGAGTGGTGGCAATTTAACAGCATTTACAGTAACACGTGTAATTATTTCATGAGATTTATCTGCAGCAGCCGCTCGCCTTCGCCGGTTGCTGTTCCGCTGTCGCGCTGCACTTTGGTAAATGCGACAAAAATTCCAATTGCAAGGCGACCGCAGCGCAAACAGAGGCGCCGGCAAAAACGGGGGTGGGGCGGGGCTGCCTGCTGTGTGTGTGTCCTGCCACAAGTGACCGCAGCATAAACCAGGACCATCTTACGACGTGCAGGGAGCAGGGGGCAAGGTACAGGCAGGATGCCGCGATAAGCTGGCATGTGGCAGGCAGCAGGCGCAACCTGGGCTCCTCATCTGTCACTTCCGGCCACGCCCCCGGCGCCCACTCGTGCATCAACTTACACGGCACACGCATCGCCATCTGTTGTGGTTTATTTGCGTTAAAATGATTGGATGCCCGTCATATCTACAGGCCCCCAACAGCTTCCAGTTTCGGAGGATTCAGGAGCCAGGAGCTCCAGTTTCAGCTGCAGTCCGTCCCTGCCACCGTTGCCAGCTCGTAATTCTTTTACGAAGTCCGCGATAGGCGCAATTTCAATACCCCTTAACTCGTTACAGAACGGGGTATGCTGGGTCAGAGAAAATGTTTATATTTGTTAAAAATTTATATTATAATAAGCTTGTAAGTTATCTTGGTTTTTTCATGATCCTTTGATAAGTTTTGTTTTATTTTCACAAAATACTAAGTATTAAGGAGTCTCAATTCTCCTCCCTATAGCACCCATTTCTCTGGTGCTGCAAGTGCGTGTGTCCTGCTGTCGCGACAGGCCTTTCCCAGGTACTTTATGGCCTTGTCGCGGTCGAGCTGAGCTCCGCGCGTGCCTCCGCTGCATATTTAATATGCAAAGCCACGCGGAGAGCGACTGAGCCGCAGATGGATGCACTGCCACATGGCGGAAGATGCAGCGAAAAAAAAGTGCCTGCAACTGAAGCTGCAACTGAAACTGAACCCGAAAACAGAGCCGGAGATGGCGGAGTATGTGCCATCGATGCTTGGCAATGTGGTGGCCAGTCTGTTATCAGTTTAACGCGTTTTTTTGTTGCCTGAGCATTGGTAAATTTGTTGATAAGGTAGTAAGTAAAAAATAAAACGAGTACTACTTTAACTTCTTCATTTTCTTGATTTTAAAATTATCTAAATCCATTCTACGAAAATTTCACTTTCTTTGCTTAAGTAAGAACTGGACAGTTCTTAAGGCTTCCTTCGGCACAATTTTCCTCTCAATACTTTATATATAGAATATTTAATTAATATGTAAAGCGAAAAATGTATAACTTTTATTTAATAGGCTTAGCATTATAGCAGAGTAAGAAAACTATGAATTTTATTACATATTCTTCCATATATTCTTAGTTTTTCTACCTCAAATTCTTTAAATATTAACCCGAAATAGTTTCTTTTCGTAAAGACACCCATTCCGTTGCCAGATGCGTTCTCCTGCTAAATCTCCCAGCCGAGACCAACAAGTTTGGGGCATCTGTGACTGTCACCTGCGCTGTTTTGGTTACCTGGAATGGACGCCCCGGACTCCCTTACCCGCTTCTCCCTCCTCCCTTCTCTGAACAGAGGCAGCATGTCACCAAGCGGCAGAAGAAGATGCCGTCGCCCATCTCCGCAGCCAACTATGCCCGGGAGGATTTTCAATTTTACTGCATCATAAATTAAATTACCTCTTTCGATGCGAGTCGAGGTGAGGTGAGGAGGGGAGTCACAGAGGCAGAGAGATGCCTCGCAGAGCTGGGCCCATATTTTTGCCAGGACCGACCTGGCTCCATTTTATTACCGCAAAAGAAACGCAACAAGAAAACGGCCGGAAGGGACGAGGGACGACCTTTGACTTTGCCAAAATGCCAAAGGTATGCGCAAAAATGCACAAAACATTCAGCTGGGGCAGTCTAGGAGGGAGGCAGGGAGGGAGGTAGCGGGACTAAGAAACGGACTGGAGTGGGACGACCAATTCCCAAACTGCAGCAAAAATGTACAACAGCCGCAGACAACCAACGGATGGGGCCCAAACGACGATTGCGACTGCAACATTACGTATACGCAGTGGTGCACCGCTGAATAAAAAAAAAAAGAAGACAGGGGGCCAGAGCCACCACCGGTAACAAGAGTCATGGATCCTAATGAAATCAGTAATAGTAATGTTCTGGCCGTGGCCAAAAACAGAATCCGGGGTAGAGGTTGGCCAGAGAGACCCGAAAAAAAAAGAATGCCGAAAGAACATCACGTACCTGTGGCCCCCCTGTTTGTTTTCGAGTGCGTCCTTTTGAAATCTCACAGCACACAGGAGTCCATTAAATTTCCCAGCTTTGATTTGGCGAGCGGAAAATCGGGGGAAAAAAATAGCTAACGTTTGCGGCTAATTTATGTAATTTGGCTAAGAGGCAAACACACCACGAATGTGGAATTGGCGCGCATCCATAACGAGACCGAATTCGAATCTGAATCTGAATCTAAAAAAAAGTGAGCCCCATGCCGGCGGCATGCTGATGAACCAAGAGGAGGCGGCAAAGACGACATCGACGACTGGCCATAATTAAAATTACCTCGCTTACCTGTCACGTGTGTGGTGGGCCTGTGTGTCTGTTGGCCGCCACTCCCACTCCCACTCCCAGCTGGGCTTGCTTTGGGCCGCTTTGTTGACGTATTTTTTGGTTTATTGCCTGGCATTGCGGATGTGTGCGACGGCTGCCAAATTGTAATGTGTCCTGCGTCCTGGGCAGCCTGCACACGGTGCCTCCCTTGGCCTCAACGCTCATAACGTGACTCTAATGGTCCTTTGCAACTGGCTCAGGAGCTCAATGGCGGCTGCTGCTACCTTGTATCCCTTCCGGTTTCAGCCTCTCTCTCTCTCTTATTTTATTGCTGTCCATTTTGTCGTTTCGGCCTTTTGTTTGATGAAATATGATTGTGTTTGTTTCGGAAAAGTGGCCAAAACAGCTGCAGTCTTCTAGGTTTTTTCTTTTGTTTACTTTTAAAGGAAACAAAGCACTGACTTGAGCATTTTTAATTGCCGCTCTCGTTATCCATATTTCATTTGGAAATATTTTAATTAGAAATTGCTTTAAAATCTAGCCTCGGGACCATAAATCCAAATAGTTGCCCAATAAAATCATATTCCGAAAGCGGAGCCTCTCCTGAGTTAGTGTGTGTGTGTGTGTGCGTGTGTGAGAGGTCACGGTGCGGGTTATCCTTGTGGGTTACCGAGTTAAAGTGTCGTGCAAGTATTCCCATAGCCTTGGCCATGTTCTGCCAACTCTGTGGGCCAAATCACATGCCGCTTACTTATTGCTAGGATTAGGAGAAGATACCTTTCAGCAGGAGCCGCACCGCCTGCTCTCCTTCTTTTTTTTTACCCCAACCCTTTCCAGTTATTATACACTGAGAGAAAACTGGGTGAGGGAAAGGATTAAATTAAAAGTATTTTATAAGGATTTATATTTATTAAAGTTGAAGAATGTTATAATATTTATGATAGGGTTTTAGGATAGGTAAATGAAATAATATCTGAAAGATGTTAAATATTCTTTCTATATTTTATTTTTATTTATAATTTTCATTTAATAATAAGAGAATATTATGTTTGTTGAAAATTACAAAGAAATCTTTAGTTTTTATAGTCTTTGCATGTTTTTTTAACTTGGTTTAAATGAGAGAAAATAATTTCTAGGAAGAACCATGCCTTACTTGAGTTATTCCTCTACAAATCACAGAAATAATTCTTAAAATTTTTTATTTCCTGACTCTTGGCATAGTTTTCCCCCCTTTTTTGTTTACTGTGTAGGATCTAGAGCTTTTTGCCTGGCTTCGGCGGACATAACTCAAACCGAAATCGCCTGCCATGGCCTGCACGTGCTGCAGTCGCCGCCTGAGCCTGAGCCTGAGCCTGCCAGCAAACCGGCTACCGGCTCACCAGCTCACCAGCAACCAGCAACTGGCTACCAGCTACCAGCTACCAGTTCCCCAGCTGCGGTTGCAGAGGCTGCTGCTGCCGATGCCACGCCCCTTGCCACCCCTTATGGCCAACACTGGCGGTGTGGCGATGTGGCGGTGTGGCGGTGCGGCGGTGTTGCAGCCAGCTACTCGTATTTGCAACAGAATGGAAAGGAATATGGGTCAAAGTGCAGTTGAATGTCCTGAAACATCCGCAATGCTGTAGTTTGACTTTTTCAACACACACACACACACACACTCTCGCTTGGGTTTGCATGGGAATTGCATTCAGGAATATTTTACGTTTTACGTTACGTCCTGCGCGCGCCTTTATCTGTGTCTGTGTGTGTGTGGCAGGACTTTTACGTTACTTATTCGCAGTTGGTTTTTTTATAGGCGCATACACATGCCTGGGATTTTGCGATTTGGGGCTTGCAAAAGTTGTGTAGCCTGTCAGGCATCGAGTCTGAGCCGATCTGTCTGGATCGGCTCCGATGGTTTATGCAATCTCTTCCCGCATCCCAAAAAGTCCTTAGTCCTTGCCACAAAATAAAAATGTATAAATAAATATATATATACATATTCTATGGCGTGCTGTGACAGGGACATAGAGGTCCTTTCCGGACCTTCAATTAGCGTTTGGGCTTTAAGGACAAAACAATTTGCAAGGCAGACACACACGAAACTTGAAATTGCCAGCGACAAGCTGGCATGACAATGCCACAGATCTTAGGGGGTAGTCGTTAATACCCATTAAGAGGGTATATTGTCAGGGCTATAAAAGGATTTCAAGGAAATTAAAGATGAAATTTAAATAAATATAATTTTAAGTAGCAGAATTCTTGGAAGAAATATAAATAATTACCCCTTATATATCTCTTTATAAACCCAAGACACTGGGTATCCTTTTGCTCAATAAGCTGACTTTACTTAACCCTTTTTACTTCTTAACCCCAATCATTTGACTTGCAGGCAATCAGAGGTCCCAGTCCTGGCCTGCACTTGGCCTTTGATCAAAATTCAAACTACAAATTAGCTGGGACGCGGCTCGGACCGCTGCCAGTCTGCATCCTTTTTTTTGCTTTGGCCATTTCCTTCTGCTTCAGACCAATTGCAAAGTTTCACGGGTAATTTTAAAGATTTGTGTGCCGCAATCCATTAGGGCCCAGAGGCAGAGGACGAAGGCAACTACCACTGCTACTTGACATGCCGTTGGCCGCAATGAAATGCGCAATAAATAAGACGCTAAATGAATAGTTGGCCGAACAAACAAGCGCATAAATTTGGCTACTTTTCTGCCCATCTTCAAGCCGTGTGTCGCCTGTAATTTGGCTTCACATGGAGCCCGTTTCTCATCGAATCTTTGCCAGAGGAAGCTGCCTTGATCACACATGCATGGGTTGATTGACCGGAAAGCCATTGAGTGCTCCATGACTATGGACAGGAACGGGGGGACAGGGACAGGGACAGCGGCCAGGAAATGGTCTCTCCACCTGCGTTGGCCGGGAATGAATCACAACGACTCCTGGCGACCAAACACTTCATCTTGGAACTTATGTCCCTCGTCTCGGGTGTGCTGAAAGAGGAACGCCAGAAATGCGTAGCTCAGCAGCGTGTCAAGTACAGGGGGAGAAATAGTCTAGGTACTTTTTAATAGGAAAAATAAAGTGTAAGAAATAATAGGAATAAATTGAGGAACCTTTAAGGAGGTTCTAAAATATATTCAATATCCTTTGAAAGGTTATTTACCTTTAAAATATATTTATATAAGATAAACCCTCTTAAATATCCCCTCAAAACAACTTAAGTCCTCACACAAACTAAATAACTTACAAATACCTTTCGCAACTCAATTTTTTCTCTGTGCACTCTACCTCCCTCTACTGCCACTCTGCGTCTCCTGTCTAATGAACGTGCGGCATTTGTCACCGTAGTGGTGGCCAGGGAGGAGCTGCCGTGGAGCATCCTCCGCCGTGGGTGGACTGTGGGCATTAGTGTCGGTCAGTTGGGTCTTGGCCATATGCAGCAGATTAAAAGTCGATTTGACAAGCTGTTGACTGGCCAAAAGGCTGGATGCAGGCGGCCAAAGGATAAGCGAATAAGTGGAAGACAAGTGGCATGCGTGTCCGTGTCTGAGTCCTCCTCTGCCGCAAGATTTATGTGGCCAGGCTCCACTGGCTGGCTGGGCTGGCAGGCAATTAAAAAACAGTTAATGAAAAGCGCAAACTCAGCCTCTGTCTTCGCTAAAGTTTTTGCTGCGCCAAAAATTACGCATACGCCGCATGTGACAACTGTCAACAATATAATTCTTCTTAGCCCGCAGCCGTAAAAAATGATGCAGGTGGATAGGATGGGGAATGGGGGAGAGGGGATGAAGAGTAGACAAGGGCAAGCCTAAAGCAGCTTAAGGCAGTTACTTTTTGCACCTTTTAGACGGCTTACGCAAGGGAAGGGAAGCCAAGTCAGTGCCAAAGCCGGGGCTCACTTGCCTGTCGTCTTCGCTGCCAGCCAAGGGGCGGAAGAGAGGGTGGCAGAGGGTTCGGAAGACACAAGCGAACTAGAAAATATACATTTTTAAGGCTTTTTGGACTATGGGAATACCCTAAAATATGAGATATATAAATGTATAGGTCTTAAGATGATGAAATAATGTAAATTTTCTAGAAATTTAAGTTTTGTTAATTTTTTTAAACCTTTTTCTTCTTTTTAATAACTTAAGGTCTTATAATTTATTGCTTTTTAGAATGTATATATTAAAAATATTAAAGCTTTCAAGGCAAAGATTAAGAATTTAAAGATATTAAGACTCATCTTTCTACTTAAAATGTTTTTAAATGCTATGTCTGCAAGTTATAAGCTTACTAAAAATGCTTCTTAAGTTAAAATTCCTTTTTATTAGATTCTATAAACTTAAAAATATGTATAAAAAATTTGTTTTTCTAATTATTTATTTATTTAATTTTATATTTAGGTTCTTAACTGCTTTTATAGTATTCAATATCCCCCTTAAAGGGTAGACAAAAAAGATACCCAACGAAGGGAAGTGAGACAAGGGGAGGCCAAAAGCGTGGCTGCACTTTAAGCCTTCACTGAGTAATTGCGCGCAAAAAATGCGCAAATTGAGCGCAAGACCCAGAAAGACCCCAAAAGCCCAACCCCAAACCACCAGAAATATACGCCGTTCCGGCGAAAACTTAGTTTTCGACTGTGTTTACTTTACGAGTTGCGTTTTGCGTGCGAAAAGTTTTACTTACGACTTGCATAAATGCAGTCATTGCCAGCTCCTCTTCAACCCTGCAACTGCAACAGTAACAGCAACAGTAACAGCGGCAGCGGCAGCTGCAGTCCCCAGAGAGATTGGCATGTAAAATATGCTAAAAGCATGCCACTTCCCAAGGGGTCCAGGGATGCAAGAGGTGGCAAATGGTGGAAGGCCTTGCCGAGGCGTCGCTTAGTCGCGTTGTCAGATTTGTCAAACGCTCTCCACTGCATTGAACCATCAGCAGGGCGATGGAAGGGTGAGGGGCAGAGCAGCTGGAATGCCTCGGATGCCTCGATGAACATTTTCCAATTGCATGCCCCGAGGCGCTGGCCAAAATATTTGAGACTCTCTTGACACATGGAAAAGGGAGGCATATGCACGATATTACATAAATTGGCATTAAAATGCACTTAACCTTGCCAAGTTAATGAGGCTGTGGAGTGAGATTTACAGCCAAAAGTTAGAAGTAAAAGCAAATAATATCTATTGAGCATTAAGTAATATATTTTGTGTATCAAAAGCATATCAAGTATACTTAGACTAGTTCTTACTTAAAGATCAAGATATCCCCCATTGGTCCTTGCATTATTTACTTTGCATACTTCTCACCCCCCAAAATATATCTCAATTGCAGCCAGATAAATATGGTTTTAAACTGTTGCAAGTACAAAGTACAGACTCCACTTTATTTTCGTCGAAGAAGAATGAAAAGTATGCCTGATGGAGTGCGAAACTTAAACTGTGGCAAGTTTACTGGAACTTACTTCGCGGCGAAACATAAATTACTCCGCTCATTGCGCACATTTCTGCGCCAAATCTAATTTGCCAATAAATTCCTTTGTTCATCTCGGGGACGGGACGGGCGGGAACAGAGCCTTGGCGGCGCACACTCCTATCGAGCAAAGTATCAAAACTTTAAAAGGATACTTTGCGGCATCCAGCAGATAATGCCTAAGCAGAAGGGGCGCGGGCGCCGAGCGAAATGCAGGCGAAACTTTAAAACTAAACAAACTATTTATAAATTGCGCAGAACTTAAGACCAACCGAAAACTTGCCAACCAAAAGAGGCAAGAAATGGGCACTGAGAAAAAGAAAATGGGGTACTAAATGTGCAAATAAATTAAAGGATCTGTGAGCATGATACTCAGAACGTCAGAGTTTCAAATAAGGTTTATATTTGTAATTTTTTTTAAATATTCTTTAAGAATTAAGCTATAGGTGATATCTTATCACCTATCAATTTCCTTGTTAACTCATCTTTTTCAGTGCCTTGAAATAGGGTCCTGGCCAAAAGAGGAGTGTGCTGCAAATGGACAGCGCGTAGGAAGATGCAGTTGCAACTGCTAGCCAAGCCAACTTCTTGCGGGCTGCGGCAATTCGTTTAAGCCGCTTTGCAGCCCCGGCAATTTATGTGCCACGGCTGCCTTGCCAGAAGTTTCTTAAAGCATGCAGAGAGGTCCTCCCCCTGCCCCACTCTACCCACTCCTGCCCCCTGTGTCTTAGCCCAACAGCGAAAGGCTGGCAAATGCGTTTGGCAGACGCCGCGGCATCGATGACGCCCCGAAAAACTTGGCGCTAAATTGCGGCCGAGGCGCGTGTTCCACAAAAACTTAAGTGGCTTATGTGTTGGCCAGCGGAGCTGGTAAGGAGGGGAGCCTTTAGGGCCTGACACAAACAACAACCACAAGGCAACAACCACACTTTCAAGAACATAAAGAATAACCACGAGTTGGGAGTAGGTCCTAGAAACCGATAGAATCATACCCTAGGAAGGGAAATTAGAAGGAACCACAAGGATATAGAGAAGGTTTTGTTAGCAGAATTTTAAAAATCTCTTTAAAGAGCTTACATTTATTAAAATATTTAATAAGAAGCCTCTTAAATTTGGCAAAAACCTTTGTATTTATGTGGTTCTAAGGTAGTTTTAGAATAAGTTGAGATTTTCTCCCTGTCAACTTTTTAAACTCTCCTGAAATACATCTCTAAAAGGTAGTTTAAAATAATTTCTCTTAACAATAAATCTCCTGAAGCACCTATATCCCTTGGCTAGTGTGTAAAGACGTCTGGTGATGTGCGATGTGCATGAAAAATAATCATCGGCAGCACTCGGCAGCGTCGCAAAGTCTGCGGCAAAGTCTTTGGCTTTCCAAGGGACTTTGTCTTGTCTTCCACGAGCTTGGTTCTGGGTCAGGGGAATAGCTTTGGGAATAGGTTATACAGGATATATATATCGGGACACACTTCAGCACGAAGCTCACGCCGGGCGTCAATCAATCAAGCGGAGAGAGATCGATGCCGCTTATCGACGAGTTCATAACATCAATTTCCATAAAAATCCGCTTTGCTGGGAATTTGTCGAGATGCCAAGACATAGGTAATGAATGGAATGAATGGATAACTGCCTTTACCTGTGGATCTGTGGCTCCATAAACTGGACACGATGTGACTTCGTCGCTCAAGTGTGATAATTAGCTGCAAGCTGTGGCACAAACTCGTATGTATATATTGTTGCTGCCGCCGTTGCACCTCCCAGTTCCGGTGCTAATGCGAGAGGAGGCTTCATTAGCAGCTCTCTCGGCTTCGCCCCCCTGCCAATCTCCAACGGTGGCCGCTGCCTGTGCATAGTTAATTGGCCAGGCATTGTAATTACTTAAGCATTAACCACGAAAGCAACACTTGAGCGGCAACACCAAACGCCCGGCAGCAGCAGCAGCATGGCGGCAACAACAATGACCAGTTCCGGTGGAGACTCAGCCGGAGCGGCTGCCCGCTGCTCCTGGCTCCTGGCTTAATTAGGTTTTTGGGCAGCGGGAATTTGTCGTCATTGGCTATATACAGCATATCCTGGACCCTGGCTGTATCCTTGGGGCGCTAGCCCATAATTTATGATCGAAAACGCGTTCTGAACTCTGAGTCGCCGGCAAAGTCTCGAGGAAGCCGGGGCATTAAAAGCAATTGATTTATGCCGCTCGTTTGCGGTTTTCTATGTCTATGGATTGTCTCGGGCTGTGTGATTTAATCGACAGCCCATCGATTGTTAACTGCTGGCTGGATTTTATGGCTGCCTTGTTTATTCGATGGCTGGCAAATTGTCGGTTAACTCACTCGGATTAGTTTCAGACACAGAAACAGACTCTGAATCCGAGAGTGGAGCCTCTGCGGTCGTCCCACAGGGCGTATGAATATTGATACAGACAGTCGGATGGAGCTGCGCCTTTGTGCAAGTTTTAATAAAGTCAATTTTGGATTCAAGAAATTTGCACAGCAATTTGCAATTGCGAAGGCTGATTGATTTCGACGGCTCGACTCGGCGCCCCTTCCTCTCCACAGTAACTGGCAACTCGAGTGTGCGGCAGTTAACGAACACACACAGCAACACACCCGATGATACTTCAAGGATGTGCAGTTAAAAAATTAAATTGAGGTTTAAGATAATATTTATGTTTTTTAAACTATAAAGAACAACACAAAGGAAACCTGAGCTTAAAGGAAATCTTTATGCACAAAACAAGTTTCAAAGAATTATTTTAATTTTGGCAAGGATTATCTATATCAAAAGGCTCTCCTTTTTTCCTTAGTGTACTTACAGAGACCTATATATACCAGCCACTGCAAGCCAGGACTCTGGCGGAGATTTCCCTTACAATCGCACACTTAAAATGCCAGCAGCTATAATTGTTACTCAGGTGACAGATTGCTGAATGGCAGCCAGCGACAGCAAATGAGGGGGGGAAAGGGAGATGGATGGAAGGATGGATAGATGGATGGATGGATGGAGGAGGAGGTGGCTCAAGGATCCCAGGACCGAGTGGAAAACCAAAACATACCATGGACCGCCCGGAGAACGAGGCGGCATCAACGTAACGTCAGACAAATTATCACGTTACACTCGAGTGCGTGAGGCGGGCAACTATCTGGCTCTCAGCTGGATCCCCGCCCCGTATCATCCAGCTTGCCTGCTGTGATTCTCCCTTTGCCATTCGTCCCCTCCCCACTTCCGGTTCCATTTTCCACTGCCTTTTCCGCCCGCTGTCTTGCAAGTTGTCGCCATGTGTCGTGTTCGTGGCAATTGCAGCGGCAGTTGAATCCTCATCCGAATCCGAATCAGGGATCTAAAGGGAAGGGAGGCCCAGGCCGGAGCAACGGTGACGGTATAACTGCATCGGGGAATGGCAAAAGTCAATTTTGTGCTCTCACTGATGGTACACGGAAAAAGGGAAAGAAATTAAGGGGAAACTAGAAAATTTTAAATATATAGAAACATATCTCAGAATCTCTAACAATATTTAAAATAAGAACTACAACTTTGTGGTACACTTTTATTAAACAATTCTTAACTTAATTAAATTAAAGTGGGCTTTAGGCACTTCTTTCTACCTTTTTCTGGCAGTGCACTTACATTTCCTGTGCCCCTCCTTGGGCTTAATGCATGTGCCAGTGTGTGTGGCGTTGGTTACCGCAGCAATGATAACCCTGCTCGTGGCGTTCGTGGTCGTGCTTCGACTTGTGTGACCCCCCCAGTCACCTCCCTTGATTTTCCCCACTGCCTCCTGCTGTCTGCCTGCTGCCTGCTTTATTATCTGCTTAAACATTGAGCCTTCCGACTCTCAACTCTCGATTCCCGGACTGCCGACTCTCGGTTCCTGGCTTTATACGCCGCTGATTGACACACGGAGCCCCCCAATGGCGCCTTAATTGCATTCAGCTCAATGATAACATAATTTAAAAGGCCAAGGAGCCGCCGCCAGGTGTGCGGATTGTCCGGCTTGATTTACGAGTAGAGCCTCTTACTTTTTGATCGATATTCTTGAAGGAGAGCAGCGCACACCTGGCGTTTGTATGCAAAGCAAAAAGGAATTTAATATTACTAGAGAAACTTTACTCGTTTACCATTAAAATTGTCACAGATTTTCCTGCCTTAATTGAGCTTAAAGTCGGAATGCAATATTTTTTGATAATTTATACAATAAAATTCGAAATCCGTCTCTTTGAATATTTAACAAACTTTTAAATTGCTTGAAATGAGTTAATCTATTAGATTCGGGCTTTTGGCCACGAGTGTGTGCGCTTGTTTGTGATTTATATTCATAGCTGGTGGAATTTATTTTGCCATAATTTCATAAATTCAATTAAATATTCAACACTACAAATATCAATTGGTTTCCCATCTCGCAATGGCAGCCCATTGTTTAATGCTATCTCTCGCTCTGTCTCTGTCCCGCTCAATGGTAGCAAATGGTATTTTTAGCATTTAAATAATTGATCCATTTTGTTTTTCGCTCCTGGCCCGCTTTAATGGCGGGGAAAAGCCAACTGAAACTGCAATTGCTAAAACGATTTTCGCGCCAATTTCATTTGATAGCCTGCTGCCGCTCCTCCTCCGCCTCCTAAAAACCTTCCCCTAGCGCCTCGCGCCTCGCGCCCGATGGCACCAATCACGGCTTGCCACCATCAATTAAGTGTCAACTTTGTTGTTGTTCTTGCCACACAAAGCAACAAATAAAAAGTTGTAATAAAAGTTGACAACATTTTTTGGTGCCATGCAGCAGCAGCAGCAGCAAGAAAAAACTTTTCCCGATTTTTATATTTGTGCACAAATTTTTAATTTGCCCAGAACCAGACCCAGGCCCAGGCCCTGCACCAGCCCATAAATTGTTTTATTTGAAAGGATAGCAAGGGGACTGAAGGGGGACCGTGCCGAGAGCTGGGCAAACTAAAACTGAAATTAAACAAAACTGCTGTCATCATCTCTGGCAAGTAAACAATTGACGAGGGCGGTCTGAATGAATGACTAACTGACGGAATGACTGGCGGCGAACTGTCAGCGAGCGAGCGAGTCCTGTGACATACAACGCTCATACAACTGCCACAACAATGCCACGTCAAGGATTCACCATTTTTCTGGGGCTCTATGCAAATTTAATGTTCCCAAACAATTTTCGTTTAGTTTTCCATTGCGGTGGAGAGGGAGAAGGGAGCGGAAGGGGAACAGGAAAAGCCTTGCCTTGCCTTGCCATGTCTAGGATGGCCTCAAAGCTGTCATTACATAATGACAATCATTAACTGGCCCCTAATAGGTGGCTCTGCGGCTTGGTCAAGTCTGAAATACTCTGGAAAAATTATGTAATTTTAATTAAAAAAAATAGGTATATATTAAATATACTTTTAATGATTTTGTAAAGCTTGGGTACATATTTATAAATGTTCTTGGAAAGGGCCAGAGTTGTGTGCAATTTCTGAATTTATTATCCAATTTAATATTATTCTTTCTATCTTTAAAGCTGTACTGAAACTCAACCCAGTGACCTGCTGATCTCCTTTTTCTCATATATGGACCCTTCTTTCCACTTGACAACAAACCCGCTGACAGTTCGGATATATCCTTTGGGGCAACCGGCTGTAATTAGCATAATCAATTTGCTGCCTGCCTTCCTTTGCGTCTCGCTTGATAAATCGTTGCGGCAAGTCATCAGCAGGGGGTGGCGGTGGGCAGCAGGCCGGGCTTGTTTTCCATTTTTTTTTCTCCTTTTTTGGTAATGGACACAACATCAGTTGGAAGTTGGTGTTAGTGTCACTATCTCACCCGGGTTCCCCCTCTGCCTCTCTGTCAGGCTGCGTGCATCCTTAACGGCTGAATGGGCAGGAGAACACGAGCTAAGTGTGAAGGGTGGCAAAAGGGTTGAGGGATGGCCAGGAGGATGGCGGCAAGTGTTGTCCTGTTAGGCGACCCACTTAACGCTGCAGATACGCCGCCAATTTCGCATGCAGCAAGGAGTTGCAGTTGTTCCATTTGCGTGGCGCATGTTGCACGTAGTACGTTGCTGGGAGCAGGGGAAAAGGGTTTGAGGCGGGGGGGTGGCTCTGGTCGGGGGTGCCTTCTGGTCCACCCCTTTTCTTTCCGTTCCTTTGGCTCCGCTTCGTTTCGTTTCGTGTTTACTTTGGCATTTTTTAGTGCATCTGCAGCACATAACTAAGGGCGCAAAAAACAAAGCAACAAGCAAATGGCCCACGAGGATAACAAGGAGCTAGGAAAACACAAGGAAAAATTATAACAAAGAACAAATTTCTTATCAAAATGGGATTTTTGATAAAAGAGAATTTCAGTTGATATTAAGAAGTAAACGTAATTTTCGGCTTTAGAATTTATTTCGAAGTGTTTCTTATAGTTTTACAGACTTGAAAAAGATTTTTTAAAATAATAAATGTATCTTTGAATAATTAATAAATTAAGATAAAATTCACAAGGAGACATTTTTAAAACTCAGGACATTTTCTAGGGTCCCTTTTCCGAGTGATTTAAAATCACTTAAAAATTCCCAGTCATACTTAGAGGTTTATTAATAACTTCAAAGACACTCAATAAAAATGTTCCTATTTTCTCCGTGCACCAGAAGCCAAAGCATGAAAATGGGAATAAAAAGTTTGCAAAACTGTTTCGCCTTTTCTTTGGCCAGGCCCCATAAACTGGCCAGTTGTTATGGTTGTTGTTGTCGCTTCTGTAGTTGTAGTCCTGTTCCTGTTGTAGTTGTTGTTGGTGTTGTTGTTGTTGCTAGACAAGGACTGTCGCCAGCGAATGCATTTTGTCACTTGGGCAATTTATTACCGGTCGCCTTTTGATGTTTCGGTGTTTGACACAAGGGAAGTCTTTAAGCCATAGTTGCCCAGAGCTCTACTGTGCGCTGCCTACTCCTCTCTTTGCACCTCCTCACCTTCTTTTTTTTTGCCACCCAAAAAACCATTTAAAGCCCATTCCACTGGCAGTTGGGCAAACTTCATTTGCATAAATAACAAATATTACTCATACGCCGCATTGCACGGTGCTCAGCTGCCGCCTTTTCCGACTTTTCCTGCCGCTGCCGCTGCTGCTGTTGCTGCTGCTGCTGCTTCCGGATGCGTGGCAACATTAAAAGGCATAAAAAATTATGAAAAATCGTGCCCGGCTATCGATATTCACTTGAATATCGCCCGCCCCCAAGCGGCCTTCCCGCCGCAGTTCGAAAATTCCAATCAACATTTTTATAAATCACATGCGCGCCAGCAAATTTACAGCTGCGTTGCGGGAAAATGTATGTATGTATATATGTTTGGGTTTTTGTAGGTTTGGGCGGTGAATTTATGAACTTGCGGCATGTTTCCCATTGAATGAGGCCCACGCCCAACAACAGCAACTGGCAGCGACAATTTCGCGTTATGGCAAGATAAATTGTCTTTGGCAGTGTAAACAGCAAATGAGTTGCAGGCCAACTGCTTACTAATTGGAAAGAGACTGTGGAAAAGCAGTAAAAACCAAGGGGGAAGTTTCCCCTCCCGTCACCCAACAAGTAAAGCGAATGAAAACAGTGAAGCAGTAAAAGAGTAAAACAGTTGCAATTGTCATGGCAAACACGTGAAAAATTGCCACTCATTACAAAAATGTTGGCCAGCGGCAAAGGAACAATAGCAAACACGCGTGACAAACTTTTTAATAAATGAAACTTTTAGCCAGCCTCGTCGGCCGTCGTCACCCCGCTCTCTCTCCCTGTTGCTGTTGTTTTTGTTTTTGGCCTTTTTACACTTGTGGTTGACCACTGTGTTGTTAACCGCAACATTTTTGTGGAGCAAAACAATAAGGGTTGAGGTCCAACAAGAAGAGCAATAAAAATAACAACAAAGGGGGCCAAAATGCCAAATGCCAAATGGCCAAAAAGCTTAAACAAGCTGCCAATATTTTGGTGTCTATTTCCGCGCGGTCTACGCGCGCCTCTTAGTCCTCAAAAGAGCCTCTTCCCATCTTTGTCCTCGTCTCGTTTTCGCATTGTCGTTACTTACACTTTATTGGGTTTTTGTCATGTTTCCGTATTTTTTCTTTTTTTTTTTTGTTGCACCCCCCCTTGAGCTCCAGTACAGTGCGTGGCGGAGCCATAAAACTAGAGGGGAGATTGTATAAATCTTCAATATAAAGATTAGAGCTTGTAGTTTTGATTTGAAGCCAAATCGCTTAACAAATACTAAGAGCACTTGCTGGGGATATGCTTAAGATTTCGAAGTTGTTTGCTACAAGGAGGTAGCTATACACTTCTTGAAAAATTAGAAGAACCTTATGAGACGATTGATTATTTAGGAAGTTTAATAATTTTAAGAAGGAATTCTTTAAGGACACTGATTCTGCATAAAAAAGTCTTAAAGTAAGCAGGGAAACATTAGATTCCAACTTTTATCTTCAACAACAATCAATCCCTATTTTTAGAAACCTCTTCGATTGATTTAAAATCGTTTTCAATTAAAATAAACCTGCTTTCAATAAACAAAATATTTAAAAAGAGATTAAGCTCTATTGAAGTCCAATTCCTTGCAATAATAAAACCCCTTCGCGATTTCTTTTAATTTTCAACACCCTTTTTCCCATTGAAAGTGTGTGTTAAAATGAAGTGCCCCATCAAGATTGGCCGTATAAAGTCAGTTTCAAATTAAATCTGTGAGTGAAAAGAGTCCATAATAAATTCGAGTCACTTATCGCACCTATTCCTTGAGGAATAACAACCTCTCCGCGACGATAGTGAGTCTTACACTAATGAAAAGTAGTTTACCAATATAGACGTACAGCTGCCCGATACTCTGCCCCAAGGAGAGGCAATAATTTGGAGCTGCAAACAAGTTTTTGCCGAGCTTCCAGCACAACCATATATTCCAATGAATTTACAATAAAATAAAACTATCATGAAACTCGAGGGGTTTTTTCGGTTCTTTCTTGTTTTTTTTTTTTGGTTACAGGGTGAAATTATCGGCGCTATCAAAAGCGTATCCTCCGGTCGACCTCTGGCTGTGGTACTGGTACTATTTTCGGTTTCTGGTTTCTGGTCCTGGTTTTATTTGATTTGAAGCCTTTTTCCGGGAATTGGCTGGGGAGAAAAAACGAAGCGAAAAAGCATTTATGGCTCTTTTCATGTTTATTGTCGCACATAAAGCAGGCGAGGCAGCGCGCAGAAGGACACTCGTCCCGCCGAATCCTGCCAGCTATTTTTACGGCCAGTTGGCAAATGTGTCGCTGCTTGCCAGCTTTAAATTCTATTAAATCAAGCAGAAGAGGCCAAAAAGGGGAAGGTCAGAAGTCCTGGTCAAGGGGTAGGGAGATTGCGAAAAAAATTACGCTTACGACAACAAGAAATAAACTCAAAAACAACTTTCTGCTCCGAGAAGTCTAAACATGCACACAATGCCGAGCGCAATAGTAGCAGGCAGCGACGACGGCAGGACAAACAACTACAACTACATCCAAGGCAAACAATGATCTCCTGGCCACGCCCCCTCTTCCCCCCTCCTTCCGAAATCCCCACCAGTACCCCCACTACCCTTTGCTCTTAACCATTTTTGTGCGCGCGTTGACAAAAAATCGTTTAAACGCAGGCCAAGGCACGTTTCCTAAACACAATTGCTGTGGGTAAACTTCATTAGAATGCGGCTGTTACAGCAGCAACAACAAAGGGAGAGACCACAGTACAGCTTTTACACAAATAACTCCAAAAAACAGCATCAGTCACACGAAATAGGCTAGTTTTTGGCACGACTTTGGCTGGGAAAGTTAGGGGAATAAGGTTTATAAATACAGCTAAGATACTACCAGATTGTAGGTATAATATTGAGACTAATACTTGGTTAAGTGGTGAAAGGAAACTTGTATTTAAATCTTAAAAAATATAAAGGTATTTGTCAATAAATATATAAATTAATAATAAAGAATTGGTAATAAGCTATATTTAGAAACTTTTGCCTAATCAAAGCACCTCTCTAGGAACCTACTTTGCAGACAACTAATGATAGTATTTGTGGAATTATTATTAAAATTCGAATAATATATAAATTATTATAAATTTTCCTAATTATAAATTCGCCTTAATTTGCCCTAAGATGTTTTCACATAGTCTCAATTTATTTTAAAGAAATTTACCACTTTTTTAAATATTTAAAGATTTCTGGTTCCCTTAAGAGAAATCTTCATCTCGTACCTTTTTACCAAAGGCAAAACAATACTTTCTTATGACATTTTTGCCTATTTAAGCTAACATTCTCAATAAGAGCTCAAGTAATAGCTTAAATCTACACACAATCAGCTCAAAATTCCAATTATTAAAGCTCCACTGTTCCGTTAGTGGTAACAATCACACAAAAGTGACATACAAGTCGCATAGTGGCAATGCCAAGGGGATGAGGTGATGCGATAGCGTGGAGGGGTGGCAAGTTCCCAAGTCCAAACAAAAAGCTAAAAAAAAAGTAAAATTAATAACAAGCCCAAAACAGAAGCCGGGGGGACAAAAAGGCTAAAAGAAGTAAGAAAAAACCGCCCAAAAAGGCTCCCGGAAAGCGCTGTTGGGCATTTGTAGCAGGGGCTGCTGCCCCTCTCTGGTCTTTTCTTCTTTCTCTTTTTTCCTGTTAGCCGTAAAGAGCCGAAAAAGAAACACCATTTGGGCCAAAGTTGCTCTTGTTGCCATTTCGGCCTTTCGGTTGACCAACGCGAAATGCGCGCGAATTTTAATTAGTGCCCCCCGAGCCCAGGATCTCTCCTTCCCCTTGCCAGGAACCAGAACCGCCATCTGTGACCCCTGTATATGTGTGTGAGTGGCGCCCTATACCGACTTATGTGTGTGTGTGTGTGCTGGCGAGTGTCTCGCAACAAGCAAACAATTAAAAGTTTTTAACCTTAATGCGGATATGTTTGTTAAATTGCCAACAACAGTGAGAAGCACTTGCGAGGCAACTCGAGGGCAACAGCTTGAGTTGAATTCGTAGCATACTTTGCAGGGTGGCTGCTGTAGCATAAAAAGGGTTTGCCTTTTTGCGGGCATAAAAAATGGGGTATCCCCTCTAAAAGAACCCATACTCAAGGAGGAAACTTTAAGGAGCAGGTAGCTTTTAATTTATAAAAATAACCAAAGTATTACAGTTACTAATTGCCGCTTTAGAAGTTTATTAAAAGTTTATCCCGTAAATACGAATATTTATTAAATTAAGCTGCATTAAAAAACCCTCTTCTTAACCCTTTAATTTACATTTAATCAAGCTGACAAAAGCCAGAAATGCCGCAGGAGCCACAGCAGCCGGCATAAACCACAATTAACCATTGCACCGCCCCAACTGACCGCAGTGGTGCATCACAGTCATCATATCGCTGCCCAGAAAGTTAATCACTTTTATTGGTCGCTATATGAGTGTGGGTAAAGTAGCTTGCAGCTTGCCGCTTGCCGCTTGCAGCATAAACCACAAAAATGATGTGCAAAATAGTTTGAAAATTTTGCAAATTGCTGCAGTTGTTTGCAATCAGCTGAATGGGCAGTTTAATAACCGAATTGAGGAGGGGCAGGGGATAATTTGTTGACATTTCAGATTGCCTTAGGGCTTAGCTTGTTAAGGGAGGCGGGGTCATTAAAAAGGTTTTGCATTTGCTGCATTTGGTTGGCGGTTTCCAAAATTTAATTCAAATGGGTTAGAGTCTTGAAAGGAACAGTGGTTAGAGGATCACAGGAGTTAAAGGATTACATGAGTTGAAGGATTACATAAGTTAAAGATTAACAAGTGTTACAAAATCGAGAGTAAAGCTAAATGGGAAAAGGATAAATAATGCAATACAAAACAAATTGGAGTTACTTTTACATAAAAACCACTCATTATTATCCTTTTTAAAAGGAACATCTTCATTCAACACCCAATTCTAGGACACTGTCACAGTTTTTTCTATATTTTCCCCTTAATAAAATATCATTTACTTCAATATTTCCCAAGCGACTGTCATAAATGCCTCTAACATTTGCCACACTGTTTTCCCAAAATTAAGTTTGTCAGGTGATAATACCCATTCCCAAAAATCTCTCTGTGGCTCCTCGAATGAAACACATTCGAAACACCAAGCCCAGCACCAAAATGTTAAAGGACGAGTATGTCAAATAGCTTGCTTTTGCCTCCCCACAATACTGACCGAGCAAATTCCTCAATTTCATTTCATTTCCCATTTGAAAACACGGCAGCCGGTGCTGCTGCAAAGCTCAAAACTAAATGCAATTACTCTGGCCAAGGAGCGGGCAAACCTCTAATGTAATCTAACTGCAGTTGCCTGTCGGCTAGTATCCTTTTTCCATCCCTGACCCGCTCCCACTCTGGGCAGCAGACAAGCTGCAACGAATAAACATATCAAAATTGCATATTGTTTTAATTGTTTTGTTACCGGGTTCCAGGTTGCGCCTGATGCCAAAACTGCAGATTAACGCATTTACACTGCACTGGATGGTCCTTGGTCCTGCCAGCAGTTCTCTCTCTCGTAGCTCTCCTCCCGCTCCTCGCTGTTACAGGACACATGCACGCAGACACACGCACAGAAAGAGGTCCTGGTTTATGCATTTGCATGCACTAAACACGCATAAATTTTGTGTGCAACCGTAAAGATGTCTCTGTCCTCGGCTCTGTGCGTTTGCCTGGTTTATATGCCATGGATGGAGGTTTACACTGTGGGAAAAGTTGTACTAAAACTAGTTCTTTTAGGGGGATTTTCATGGACACTTTGAGGTTATCTTTAAGGTATTTCTAAGACTTGAAAATAAGCAATTGAAATTGTGATTATGGTAGGTTTTTGCAAGTACAAAAGAGAACTTGTGTTTATTGTTTATTGTTGAACAAATCAGGTATTAAATTGAAAGCTAGGAAACGAAGAAAGGATAAAAATATATTAAAATTACTCAAAGTATAAACTGTTATTATAAATTTTATGTAATAATATTTCTTATTGCTATGAACATTAATTTATATTAAGTACCTGTTAATGCATAATCCCCATTAACATTAAATATTTTTTACAAAATAAAGCTTATGTTTCGTAGAGTAATAATTTTCTCTGAGTGTGTTTTAGGTGGCTGGCATGATGAGGAGACACTGCAGTGGTGGGTGGCGGTGCGGTGCAGTGCTCTGGTTTATTTGGGATTCATATTTCGATAAACAATTATGCCAGTACCTGGGGAGGCGTGCCCGGCCATATAGCATGCGATGCCTTTAAGCCGCCTTTAAATATGGCCAGTCGTTAAGGGAAATCCCCTGCCCTCACTCCTCCCCGCCCCTCTCTACTGGCCACAGCTCCTGACCATTATTATTGTGGTTTTTGTTTCTTTTATATATTTTTCGGGCTTTCTAGAGGTGGCGGTGGGGAAGTGCAATTGAAAATTTATTTTGTGTGCTCATTTTGCACCTAATTTCGAAGGCGGCCCGGAGGAAATGAGTTGGCAAAAAGGGAGAGATGGAGAGAGAGAGAGAGCGAGAGAGAAGAGCGAAGGGAGTGAAAACCGGAGGGGGCAAAAGTCATTTTCCGTGCCCGTGCCCTGTGAACCCTTCCACTTTGCACCTACTCCGCTGCCCTCCGCCGGGCTCCCTCGTTTGTTGTGTATTTATTTTAGATTTATTGTAATGTCCAACAAAAAGATTGCCCAGTTGGCCTCGGTCCTCTTTTGGTTGCTTCTCCTCACGCTGCTCCTGCCACTGTACCGTCGATCTGCTTTATCCTTGGCCTCCTCTTTTTTCGGCAACCCCTTCTTTGGCTTGGCCTTTTTTGCGACACACGCATTTGGTATGCAGTTTGCGTTTTGCGGCCTGACAGGACATGCCGAAAAAGGACATGCCAGGACACAAGAGTCCGGGCCCCAGCTTTCATACGCTCGTTGCACAAAGACCTCGCCCAGCGTCCATCGTCCGTCGACCGTCGCCCATCGCCCATCGCCACCGGGCCCCCGTGTCCTGCCAACTGGCACTGTCCACTTTGGGCCCCAAATATTGAAAGTAATGTTTACGTTTCCGCTTCCGGTTTAAGTCCATGTCCAAGCCATTCAGCCAGAACGTTTGTATTTCATTTTAAATTTTTGTCATATTCTCGGGCTCTTTATTTTAGTCCTTTCTGCTCTCTGCTCCTCTGTCTCTCTGCGTTGATTGCACAAAATGCAATTTGATTATAGGCACTGGCAGTCAAAACTTGTGTCCTTTGTCTAAGGCTTTCCTGGGCTTCCTTCTGTGTCCTGCCGTCGTCTTTCGTCCATTCCGCCGCTGATTCTGCCTCTTGGCAGGCTCGTTCATTAGCCTAAAGACTTGCATCATCATCGACATCTCGATAAAAACTTGTGGCAGTCAACAGTCTGGTTTGTCAGTCACTCAGTCATTCAGTCAGTCATGCAGTCGGGGCTTTCAACTAATTAGAAAAATACTTGAAAACATACAAAAAAAAGGAAGCAAAGCCCGAAAAAATATTACACATACGCCGCATATGCCAGCGGAAAAAAAAGGAAAGGTGGCAAGAACACTGAGCGCGGAAAAACTGAGAGATATTTTTGTTGAGGTAACGCCAGCCTGAAGGGGGGCGGTCAGGTGGGCGTGGCCCGTTAGCCAGTGGCGCATAACAAAATTGCGCATTTAGCGAAAATGCAAAAGTGCAAATACGAACATCCGCTTCCGTTGCATCACCAAAAAGCCAAAGCCAAGCCAAAACCAAAAACCCAAAAGAAGACCAAGAAGGGTGCTAAGTGCGGAAGCGGGGAGATCCGGGAGATCTATTTTGTCCATTTGTTTTGGTTGCACAGAGAACAAAAATGTTGCTTTCAATATCTTATAATTTTTTTTTGAAGTTGAATTTTTAATCCTTTTTGAAGTGGAAAACTACTGAAAACTTTACCTTGTGCCATGAACCCAGAGATATATTTAGGTGATTTGGCGTGATTAACAATAGTTAACAGCCTGAACCAGTTGGGAATTATAATCAAAAAGCAAGCAGAACGTGTACTCAAGGTGAATCGGTCCATTGTCAGCTTGGAACTTTTTTGTGCACTAAAACAATACTTAACATTTTTGAATAACATAAATAATATGATTTTTAATAAGGCAGGCGCTAGCTATTAATACTTTCCTTTTATCAAATTTAATTTATAATTTTCCACACTACATAAACTAATTAATTATCACAAATACAAAATTTTCTTGCGGTGTAGTAAGGCCGCCTCTTTTGGCTCTAAGTGCCGTCGTTTTCCAACACTCACTAAGAAATTCAGAGGAAGAGCCCTCCACCAACCCCCTTTCTTATTTCCAATCCCCCCCTTTAACGCCGCTCGTTGATTTTTACGAGTCTGCCTCCTCTTCACATTTCTCATCCACTCTTCTTTTTTTGTTCTCCAGTTCCAGTTGTTGTTCTTGCTGTTTGTCCTCTGTTGGACATGTGCCAAAAATTTGACATATGAACTGCAGCCGCCAACGCTGCCACGCCCCCTTCCGTAGACGCCCTCCTTCCTCCCCCCACCTATTTTGGGCCGCCCCCACTGTTTGCTTACATCATGAGCGGTAGCCGCAAAAGAAATCGCACTGCATTATTATCAACTTCAATTTTGTTGTCGACGTTCGTTGTTCGCTGGGCCAGCGGAATAAAAAAAAAGAAAAACGGACTCCACAGTGAAAACAGGGTTGCAAAAAACGAACCTGCGCTGCATACATGATGTGCAGCAACATCAACAACAGCAACAGCAACAACAACGGCAACGCAAATTGCAACAATAACAACACACCGAGGGCAGGAACAAGAACAAGAGCCACAAAATTGAAATTACATGTTTTACTTATAAGTTGGTTGGCCCCGGCCACAAGGCGCAGAACGAAACAAACCCGAACCGAAGTTGGTAACGGGAGTTCGACCCCAAACAACGAGCGAGAGGTAGAGCGAGGCTCGCCCCCTCCCGGCAGCGAGAAGGTGGCTCATTAATTTGCCAAAAGCCAAAGCCAGATAAGCGCACAGCTCCCACTTGCAGTTGGCCGCCGCATGCAAAAGTAGCTGCAGTAGCACACAGCACACCGCCCCGACCCAGCCTCCCTCTCAACACTCTCGGCAGGCACTGTCCCTGCCTCGCCACAGATAAAATCCAATATGGCGCCAATTTTCTCACGTATGACATTTAATTAACACAACAATGTGTCCCAGCGAGTAAGGTGGCGTCGCGTCATACGAGTGCGAGTAAAGGGTGGCGAGCAAAGGGTCTGCCAGAGACGGGTGGTGAGTAAACAGGGGCCTGTACAAAGGATGGCGAATAAATAAGGGGGGATATCCAAAGAGGAATCCGCTACGCACATGCTATTGTGGGGGCGCCATGAAGTATGCTGCGGTAAATGTTGTCATTAAAAACTGTAAATTACGACGGCCAGTTATTGTGCCATGTGGAAAATTGCTTCGCCTCTTTTATTCTCTCCACGGAGACTGGATATCGAGAGGATTGAGCGAGGGGCTTAAGAGGGATTTCGCCACTCTACACATGATAATCGCTAGTGGCCCCCAGTGACGTCACGGGTACTGGTCGCGAATACCAAGTACGGTCAGGCGTTAATTTTAGACCTGTCACTTAAACTAGATCTTAACAGCTTCTAGACTTTGAAGTAGGCAGGGCACTGAGACAAAAAGAGAGAATGTGCAATAAAACCAGATAGTTTTTATATCAAAAACAAATTGAAAAAAAAAATACAAATAATAGTCAATAAAAATTAATGTTTGTTTTTAATATTTCCTATTTAATATAAAAACGTCATAAATTATATTATTTTCTTCACTCAATTATTAATATTCCTTTCGAAGTCATGCACATTTATTTCCAGTGCCGGATCAGACGCTTAACGGCCGCGCTTAACTGTAATTCCCGGCAGCAGACAAGTGCAGTTAAACAAGTTGCAGACAGCGACTAAAAGAGAGACAGAGAGGTGGGGCTAAGCAAAGAGAGCTGGTGAGAACAGAAATTCAAGTGCAAACGGCAAATAAATCAAACGGCAAACAGAAAGCTCCGCTGTCGTCGCTGCTGCCTCTGTCAACGTAGCAGTCGGCGGCGCAGTGGCTGCAGCACAGGTATTTCGCTTAACAGTTAATGCGAAGATCTCAAGAGCCCCCCTTCAAGTCGCCCCCTCCCCATGCATCCGGCAATAAAGGCAAAAAACTGCGTCAGTGTGTCAAGTTCGTTTGCGGCACTCCAAAGAGCGCGGCAGTCACTGGGAAGAGCGCGGGAGTCGATGGCTGTAAAGAGAGCGACCGAGATCGGCTCATTAACTTTTTATGGCTTACTGCGATCTCTTAAGTATCCCCCTTTTTCTCTTTCACTCAGGTGGGGAGGGTGAGCAGCAGTGTGAGGCAACTTTCGAAAGGTAAATGAACTTCCGGTTCGCTGGAAATTCCATTAATGCGATAAAGAAAACTTTTGGTAAAGTTGCCACCGATACCCGATGTGGTCCCCTCCTGAGCTCCCCTTTTCAATGCTTCTCTCTCTATATTTCGCTCTCTTTGGTAAATCTCTGTATTTGCGCAATTGGTTTACCTTCACTCACACTCTCACACAAGCACGTGAACTTTAAGTACTTTTGTCAGTCTTTCTATCCAAATCTTTGGGGGAGGAGGGGCAAGGCGGCGGCATTCCAGATACTACGCAGCACAAATATCAGTGTATCCGCTGGGGAACCCACCGAGCTATAAGCTATAGCTTCTCATTGAGTATCTTGGCTTGGGAATAGGTCAGGAATCAGCGGGAGAGTATTCGCAATTCTTGCTCGTTCCGAACTTTTGTATCTGTATCTTTGTATCTTTGGGGCAAACTGCTGCGCAAATCGAATTCTCGGGCGGCGGATAAAGACTTTGCTCGGAGTTGATAACTATTTGCATAATCTGGGTGGATAAGGAGAAGAATGAAAAGCAAGAAACTTTATAATAAAATTTTAGATATTTTTTATATGGAAAAGGAGTAAAATAAAGATAAAATAAAGATAAAAAGAAAAGATACTTCAATAAAAAACAAAAACAGGAAATATAAAAGCTATTTTTTGTGAAGTTTACTTTTAATTAATTTTAATTATACTATTCTTATATATATTTGAAATATCGAATTGTAGCATTATCAAGATAAAAAGTACGTAACTTAATAGAAATGTTTCTTTTTTAATTTGTTCAAAAAAAAAAAAAATTTCCATATATATGTATTTTTTCAGAAAAGTATAGTACTTTTTAACAAGAAACTTGCTTAGAAATGTGCTAGATTTTATCGAATGAATTATGTGATCAAAAAGAGAAATACAATTCTATAATAAAAGAGTTAAAGTAAATATTAACGTACTAAAACAAAAATTGTAAAAGAAAATCAAAAAATATAGCTATTATTTAATATAAATCATAAGTATATAAAATTAAAAAGCTGTCAATTGATCTTAATTATTAAAACGAAATATATTATTTCCCTACATATATAATATGTTTTTATAAGGTTTATACTAAACAAAAAAAGTATAATTTTGTACCTAAAATATTCATAATTAAAGTTATAAACAATATCTTAATAAGATTTTCTTTATTATCCCTTTAAGCCCATTTACTCTTCAATCCTCCCAATTATCTTTCTCTCTCCACATTAATTCATTTTATTTTTATATTATTCCAAACGTCATGCAAAATATTCTTCAACTTTTATCCTCCAACTTTTATGGTTAAAAATAAATATGCACATATTCCCTAGAGTGTTAACTGGTCTCCCTTTCCCCACATTGTCTGTCGGCCGCTGGCTAATGGCCGCGGCATTAGAGCTCCATGGCCGAGTGGTTGTTGCAACAATGTTGCGCTAATAACTCAAACGTGCAACAACCTTGCCACAGCACCCGGTTCCCCTGCCCCGTCGATTTTACTGCCAGGCCGTCGCCGCCACTTCTCCCAGACAGATTGAGACCAATTAGTGTGGCTCAGAAATCCGCTTGCTGCAAACGGAACTGCAACGGGCGGCTAACTGTTAGTCCGCCGCTGCAACTGCGGATTCAGTCGCTCCGCCATGGAATGTTGCATGCACGCGACGCTCTCGGCGCAGCTCGACTTGGCTCTTGGCTCTCGCAGTTGCAGCCTGAGTCTCCGTCTCCGCCTCAGACGGAGTCCAAGTCCCAGTCACAGTCCCAGTTCCAGTCCCAAGCCGGGGCTTTAGCCACGCCAAGAGCCAGAGTCAGCGATCTCTGGCAGCGCCTAGACGATCGCGGCCTACTTTCTCCACATTCCACCGGCAACGGCGACGACGACGACGACGGCGACTTTGTTGGCCAACTTGTGCAGCCAGCGCGGCAGCAGCAGAATAAGCAGCCAGCAGCTTGTGGCAGAACTGCTAGCCGGCAAAACTAGACAAACCACAAAAGCCAAAGCCAAGTTCAGGCAGCCTTACAATTTTTTCCGTCATTCGATTGCAGCAAGTAAAAGAAGTAGAAGTCTTCTTTCTTAGCGAAATTATAAAATCAGCTGCTTAATTTAAGTTATTTATTTGCTTATTTAAGCTATTTAATTCTTAATTTTATAAATACATTTCTGCATAGGAGATACTAGAAAGTAAGGAAAAAAATGTACAAGAAAAGGTTTTGGCATCAATTCTGTTAAGAAGTTAGGAATCTTTATTTAATTAGTAAACTTCCAATTCAATTTAATTTACACAAACAACTTTTAAATTGCTTCGATATTTTGTAATTAATTATTATTTTTGATTAATTTACATATAATTTTATATTTCATTAAAAACCTTTAACCTACAGGAACCACGAAAGAAAATTCTAGGTGTTTTAGTCTTAGAAGTGATGCTGCGGTAACAAAAAGCAGATAAGTCTGTAGATCTGCGCTTAAAAAAGGTGGGAATTATAAGTATTTAAGATAAATTTCTCCATTTTAAAGAAAATCCGTTCCAAAACCAGTTGAGTATTATGAGGATTCATGTTATTTCTCTCATTTTATGGGGTTATCTGCTTGTAAATCTGTATCAGGAACTTTGTGAGGACTTAACTTGACATTTAATTATTCTAATAATATGTATTATATATATTAATTTGGTGATAATAAAAAAAAGTTTCCCTATTTTATTCAGAAACCAGTTGGGAATTATAAAAAAATTCCAGTGAAATATCCGGTTGTTAAAAAGTACACTGGATGTCACTTCAGAATAGTGGCTTTAATTTGGGGATTTAACTTAATAAAAAAACATAAGCCCCTATATTAAATATAGATTCAAAAAGCCTTAAATAAAGTCTGGTAAACCCTAACTTCTTACCAAATCCATTTAAGAATTATAAGGAAATTCAAGATAAATATCCGGGATATTGAAAAGCTCTTTACATGCCACTTTAGGTGGCTCTGTTGACCGTTTAGTTGGAGACTTGGTTGGGCTCCAGACTTCTGGACACGCTCCATGTAGCGTCGCTGCCAGTGGCTCTGCTGCTGCTGCCTCTGCCTCTGCTGACCATTGGGCAGAGCGCTTTTACCGTTCACAGTTTTACCGATTGCATAATCTCTGTCGTCGGCGTCAACGCCGGCTTCGTCAGCTGTTTAACGCGTTTGTTTTTTTGTGGGTTTTTTTTTTATTTCATTTATTTATTTTTTGTGCTTGTTTGCTTGACTGTGTGTTTGCGCTCGTTTGAATGAATGAATGAGTGAGTATGGGTGTGTGTATGAGTGTGAGTGTGTTCATTCAAATGCGGTGATTACCCGCTCTCTTTCCCTCGAACCGAAAGTGTGGCAATCTCATTTCGCTCGGCGATCGCTTTCCGCTGTTGTCGCTCTGCACGCGCCGCCTCGCACTTTTAGTTCATTTACCTGAACTAGCCTAACTGTTCATCCCCCTGCCCCTCCCCCCCAGAGACCAGGGATTTCTAGATCTTTTTCTCCATTTTTTTGGGTTTTTATTTCGCCTTTTATTTTTGTGTAGCTTTTTTGGGGTCTTAAAATAGCCGCATGATTTATGTATTTTGCGGTTGCTCCACGAGTCTCCACGAGCGAGCGTGTCTTGCATGATTACCGCAACAGCAACCGCAGCAACAACAAAGCCGAACCCATTCCGACTTAGTCGTTGTCTTTCCTGAAGTTTAGGAATTAAAATTAAATCAAATTTAGACTCCTGCGATTTAAGGGAGACTGAAATGGAGCTAATATATGCAAGAAATATTATTAAAGCAATAGTTCTTTGATTGCATCTGAAAGTTTTAACTGGAAAAAAGAATTTGAAATATTCTTTGTTTTTTTAAACCGATATTATTTAATTCCAATTTTTCAAAAAATCTAAGTTTAAAAAACTCATAACTTTTTCAAAAATGCCTTAATTTTAATTCGGAAAGATTTTCTATGCTAGTTTTTATATGGTTACAAAATCTGCATCCTTTAAAAAAATTTCATAAAAATTAAATTTTATGGAAATTTTTTGAACATTTTTATGATGTAAATTTTGAAAAAATTGTTTAATATTTTTTTTCTTCAGGGAAAGGTCAGATTGACACGGCTTTTGATGCTGATCAGGAATATGTATGATATATTGGGCCGGAAATGACTTCCTTACTGCCTAGCAAGCCTTTGACTATAATTGCAACTACCAGGCAGGATATACATTTTATTACTTTAAAAAATCAAGACGATGGTGCCGAAGGTCTAAGCAAAAAATTGTTAAACTTAGAAAGAAGCCCAAATATTTGTTTACATATATACAAATATAAACATACATAAGTGATAGAAATTCATAAGCTAATAACAACACTTCACTTCAAGTAAACCTTTATGATGATTTCTAAGTCACATCCATCTTTATGTTTTAAATTAAATTAATTAATTATTAAATTTCACTTCGCTTTTGTTTCAATGATTGTTTGAAGTATAATAATTTCCTGGAATTCTTATTTATTATTTAAAAAGGTCAGCGATAAGACCTCCGAAATAAGCAATTTTGTGGAAAATAAATAAATGCATACAATCTCAGGTTGTCCAAAATATTTTCAAACCATTGAGCAATAACCCTAGTTCCGCTCATTACAAATTTTAATTGATAAGGCCTATAATGATCGTATATAAGTCCGATTTACGAACGAGAGGAAAAACAGATAGACAGAAACAGAGCTGCATTCGTGCTAAAATGAAATATGCAATCATTCGTTGGATCCCTCTAGGCTGTACCAGGTTTACAGATTCTGTAAGCACTGGAGTTATGTTCCCTATAAAAGAAATAGTTTATAGTTTTTTGTTAATTTAAGAAAGTAGAAGAATAACATTAATTCAACAAATTTCAGACGTGATAATACTTAAAATCCAAGCAAAATACTTTATAGTTACATAAAATGAAACAAAACAATATAATTATATTAAAACAATTATACTCGTACTTATATTTACCTTAGAGTCTTTTTGAAAAACCTGAAATTGCCATAAAAATTCAAAAAAATCCATGTAAAAATGCGGTCAAAGACGGCTATTATTCCGGAAAAATGAGAAAATAATTAGGGACTTCCATCTATTTTATTTAGCAAAAAATATTTTTTTTTTAATTAGATTATAATAAACATATTTTTATATTATCTCCAATTCCGTGAAAATAATTCTTCCATGACTTACGATCGTATATATTTAATGTTTTCTTTGGAATGGTGATAAGCCTGGCTGCGATTATAAAGTTGAGTCTTGAGAGTAATTTAGAATCATAAAGACCTCAGCTCTCGAAGCGAAATGAAGAGCTTACTATTCATCGTGGGAATCGCCTTGATAGTCCTCCAAATCAAGGCTCATCTGCTGGAACCGGACTGTGGAATCCCTACAACTACCTGGATCCAGCCAAAGATTATCAATGGCTCGACTGCGGAGATAGGATCAAGTCCTTGGATGGCTTACTTGCACACGGCCACGCACTTTAAATGTGCTGGATCTCTAGTGAATCATTGTATGTATTATTGAGTTATATTATATGTGTAAATATATTTGTAAATTTATTATATTCATTTAAATCAACATTTTTTATATGAGGTATATAGTGTTTTCTATCTCCTTTCAGGGTTTGTCTTGACAGCAGCGCATTGCCTGAGCCAGGGCGAAGTACTGTGAGTACACCACAAAAAATATGAATAACTACAATAGGATATGATATCCTTTTACAGAACTGTGCGCCTGGGCGAATACGACCGAAAGTCCAAGACGCTCGACTGTGCAAACGGACGCTGTCAGGGTCCTTCTGAGGAGTACCAGATAGCCAGGGGTTTTAGGAGCCGCCATTACAGCAGAGACGATCAGTCCAATGACATAGCCATGTTCCAGCTGTCCAAAAGGGTGGAATACAAGCGTAAGTATAAATTTATTACTTAAAAATATTCTTTAAAATTAAACCTTTCTGCCAGCCCACATTCAACCCATTTGCATTTTTATGGATCCGCGGATGAAGGCGGAAATTGATAAGCTCACCTGGTTCACAGGCACCGGTTGGGGCAGGAACAATCCGCATGGCAGGGCGACCCAAATCCTTCAGACCTTGGCTATTAGGCGACAGAACCCCCAAGAGTGCGCCCAGATGTTCGGCCGGCCAGTGGGCCCCAACCAGATCTGTGCCGGCAATGAGTTCAGCAATCTCTGCAATGGCGACTCTGGCGGTCCCGTTGGCCGAACGCTGCTCTATAAGGGTCAGCAACGATTCTTCCAGCTGGGCATTAGCAGCTACACGAACTCAGAGTGCCGTCAACTCAGCGTCTTAACGGATGTGGTGAGCCATCAGGAATGGATTCAAAGGGTGCTGGACTACAACAACCGAGTGCAGCTGCGATCTCTGGGGCCAGCGATGGAGACAAGTGAAATGCCCACCTTTGTGGATCCATTGTAAACTATGGGAACGGCAGAGAAATTCAAAGAAGAAAAGTAAATTGGGTCTTAAGAAATATCGGAAGATATATATAGAACATATATAAAGAATATATGTCTTAAAAGTCTATAAAATATACTTTACTTAACTTCCATCGATTCCAAAACCCAATTTATCACAAAAGAACTTCGATAAATGTTGACTTTTGCCGTGACAGCGCCAAGGGTTTGTCTGCTGCCGATAAGTGACGGTCAATAAATGTAAAATTAAATACGACAAACAAATTGATTTATTAATTGGCCAACTTGACAACTTGTCCTGTCCAATGCACTTCGTTTTCTTGGCCTCCTTGAAATTTCGGGTCTTCGGGGACCGATGTCTGGCTCAAGATGCTGCTAGCCGGAATCTTTGCCGGAGACTCAAATTAATTTCGATTTGTTGCAGCTTGTTGCAAGTTGATCCTTGTGGAATTTTCCCCAGCCAGACGACGGGCCGGCAAAGCTTTTCCTAATTGTTATTGCGTAGTCTTGGTCGTAGTTTTCGGTGTCAGTGACTTCCTGCCTTGTTGAGCTGCCAATTCCCGGAGGCCAATTTGTTTATTGGCTTTCCGAGTGCCTAGTTCGGAGCTGAGAAGCGCCCAGTTCCCGCCTGCGAGTTGGTGTTAAAATTTAAAGCGGATTTGCATTTGTAAGCAGCACTTGGGCCATACGATTTTGCTCCTTTAATTGGCCTTAATAATCCCCATTGGCCATAAATAAAAGGCAGCCACATGAGTTATGAGTTGCACATTTTTAATGCATTTCGTTTCGTCGGGCACTCTTGATAATTAGCGAGCAGAGCTATGTGGCTCTCCAGCTATCCAGCTCTCCGGGTGTCCAGCTCTCCGGCTCTCCAGCTTTCTGACTGCGATCCGTGCACAATTTATGACACTGGACGGGGACATTGCTCAGGCGACTTGTCGCAAATTGAATCCGGATGGGGAATGCAAACGGGGCGCCATTTGCCGTACGGGGTCATCCATAATGCATAGCGTGGCAGCACCTCCAAGCTGCCGGGGATGGTATGCTACGGGTATCCTTCAAGTGGCGTCCAATTGACAGGACCGTGTCTCCTGTCAGGACCCAGTTGTGCCTGGGGTCCCCCCCCCGTCCCGAGTCGTTTTGGCCATTCATCCTCTTACCTGGGTACGAAATTCATTGAATTTCAAATGCGACTCAGTTCGATTGCGGACTGTTTGCTTGCCGTTCGTTCTGCTCTTCTTTTCCCCTTCAGAAGCTCAATTGGCCAGTTCCGAAGTTGGCCACTTCAATTTGCATTCGTCCATTCATGATTCATTCAGAGCGCGCAGCGGCCAAGACGGTTGCCGCCGGTTGCTCCTTGCCAGCAACTATTAATTATTTTTGCTCCATTTTCGTTGTTTTCCGGCAACACCTGCTGGCGGAATCGGATGAGGAAGGGGATTCGGTTGAGGTTGAGGTTGCAGGACTCCCACGACCAAGTCCTTGCCCACTACCAGGTCCCTTGTCCACGTCGTGTCCCCTGACAGTTGTTACGTATACGCAGCGTTGATAATTGTTACGCATACGCCCCGGCGGCCAGCTGATGATGATGAGTTACGAGTTGGCTGTACTCCCTTGCCTGTCTGCTCCTGTCCCTTAATGTCTCCCTAATCAGAATCGGAGACATTTGTCATCATCTTGAGCCCGGCCCGGGTGGTAAGCAGAAAATATATGCCTGGAAAATGTGAAATATTATCTCATCATTTTTCATAGGTGTCGCCGTGTGCCTCAATAATTTAAGCCCACACAGCAGCAGCAGTCACTTGTTAACAATTAAAGTCAAGAGCTGTAACCTTTTGCCGGCGACACGAGCGAACAAGGAAAATTCCGGGGAAAAACCAGAGAGCGAGAGAGAGAGAGAGCACAATAAATAAAAGATGCAAAGCAACGAAATAAGAAACTATGGTGAAAGGTTGCTCCTTCGGTGGCTCCTTGTATTATTATGAGCGATGATGATGTTGCTGCGCCTTCTTCAACGTTCTTCGTCCTTCGTCCTTCGTCCTTTTTCCTGCTTTCCCCCCTGTTGGAGACCTCCGCGCTGCATTCTCCCGTTGACAGCGCAAAGTTGAATTGTTTATTTGACTTTTAGTTGTTTTCTTGCCGTTGAAATGCGAGCTGCACCGCCTTCCCTCCATCCATGGCCGGGAGAATCTGCGAAGGAGAAGGAGAACTGAGGAGCTGTGGCAAGTTTCTGCCCTTTGGCTTCAAAGAGTTGTGTGAGTCGTGTGAGAAAAGGCGAGGGGCGGGAAGTGAGAGAACTTGCCGTTCTTCGTCGCTTGTTGCTGCCGCTGTTTTCTGCTGGGATCCTTCGTGGACCCGGCCCGCCCCGCCCCGCATCGGTCTCCTCAGGCAGTCAAACAAGTTAAGTACACAATATGCAAAGCATCCTGCTCCCCCCCCCGACGCCTCTCGTTTCCATCCATTTTGGCCACAGGACATGGCCGCAGTGCAGAGCAAACTGTTGCTGCTCCCGGCAATCAAATGAGTCCTTCGCTCTTCTTCCTTTTTCTATGTGGCCCGGAACAGAGAGAGAAATGTCATCGGGGTATTAATTGTGAGGGTATTTAATGTGTCTAAGTTATGATTGGAATAAATAAACAATTTCTAGGAATTATAATTCATATCAAGAGATTTCAGAGTTATCTTTAGATATCCTTTCCCTCAAGTCTTGTTTTAAACTGAAACTTAATTCTTCCAGTGCCCCAACTGTCGATGTTTGAGGATGATTCCAAAATTGTTGCGCAAATCGGTCTGGAGCTTCCCAAGGATTGCATATATGCCTTTCAATTTCGAGCCTTTGTGGCCTGAGCCACCAAATGTTGCCAGAGATGCAAATTAGTAGCTATAGTCCTTCTACAACAAAGCCTCATATATTGCTTTTAAGGGCTTTCCCGAGTAACCCAGGTCCCCCTCTCCCCAGTTGCCTCCTCACCCCCCTTAACGGGCTCACACTAATTGATTTGCATATAAGCAAAAATTTTTTTAATTACCAAAAACCCAAGCGAAGTTCTCCGTGGCAGAAAACATTCAGCCGCTGTTTACCCAACGTCATGTGGGTGGGGCGGGCAGTAGCAGGAGCAGGAGCAGGAGTAGGTCCTGGACCCGGTATAAGCCCGGCCTGAATGGCACTTGAAACTTTAGACAGTGGCATATTTCCATTGCATAAATCTGGGCAACAACGCGCAGCGATGGCAAACACAGAATGGCGACCACTAAACGCGCGCTAAATGCGGTTTAGCTTTTGGAAACTGTATGAAATGTGGTCACCGGCAGCGGGTGGAGCAGAGGAATCCCATGCATTGTGGGTGTGCCAGCGAGGAGGGTGTTTTTCGGCTACCAAACTCGGTTGGACAGGTGCTGCCACGTGTTTAGTTTGCTGCGCAACTGGTCAGGAAGCAGGATCCCAGCTGGAGGGAATGAGGTTGGTGGGGGGAATGAAAAAGAGTCTGGGGATACCGCTGAGGTGGCAGCACAGATATGTTAGAAGAGCCTGCTGGCTCTGGATGTTATATATCCCAACTCTTTTCGGTTTCCTAACCTGGTACGTGGTCGGATTGGGTAACATGACTTTGGTCAGTGGGTTGGGTTTTGAGGAAACTCTGGAAATATACTGGAATTATATTAGAGCAATTAAGATTTTGTTTAAAAATTAATATATAAATTTTATATTAATTAAAATGAAAATGAAAATAAGGTAAGATATTGAAAAGGGGGAAAATGGAATTAATATCATCCGATATTAAAAGGGTTTTTGAATCAACCTTCCATCTTTGTATAACTTTAATCTTTTAAGAACTTCTTTCATTATTAAATATGTAATAAAAACATGTTATAAATATTTATTTTCTTGTTTTTATATTGGTAAGTCAAGTCTTGGCTATATGAACAGATCAATTACAGATTCGTTTCAGTATTTGTTTTGTTTCTTTTCACCAAAGTTTATCAGAACTCACACAGAACTCGAACTAATAAATATCTAGTGCACTTTTTCCTACAAAATAACTTAAATATATTATTAAATAATATTTCCCCTTTGACAGAGCATTTCCCTATTCGTGGCAACTCTTGTGACAAACAGTTATTCTTCTCTTTCCCCTCCCTGGATGCTGCATGTTATTTTTTTTGTTTTTAGATTGTTATTTTTGTTTTGCGCGTGCGACGCAGCATATGAAAACACGTGTAGGACCAAAAGTATGCCGCCTGCTGCCGTTGTGGGGGCGTGGCCGTAATGGGGAGGCATTGCAAAGGGATGAATGTGAGTGGGAGTAGTGGAAGGCAGCCAATGGAGGTGGCAGCCACGTCTGCGGCAAACCGTGCAAACAACGGTTTAAGATGATTAAGTGCTTTCGCAGCCGCAGTTGTGTGGGCAGCGTTCTTGGTTCTCAGCTTTCGAGGCTCTCCGGGCTCGTTTTTCGAGGTTTCGGATCTGGATTTGGATATAAGGAGGCTCCTTCTGCCCACCGCGATGGCCAGGCAAAGTTTCATTTTCTAAAAAATCGCCCAGCACAACAAAAATCTGGCATATTTCGTTCGCTTGGAAGAAATTTAATTTCCATATGTTTCGGGTCGACGGTATGTGTGTGTTTGAGAGGTGTGTGTCATGTGGCAGCTGCTGCTGGTTTCTGCTGATGTGCAGGTTTTAAAGTAACCCAGTCCAGTCCTTGCCACTACCATCTATCGTTATCCCTTGGCCTCGGTGTGTTTGCCATTTCTGCTGACTCCTCTCGTTGTCCGCTGATTTGTTTATATTTGCTTTGCATCTTGCGCACAGCTAGGGGAGTGTGTCAAGTGCCGAGAGCTTGTCTGTTAACCCATTTGAGATGTCCTGACAACCCCTGCCAGGACAGCATTCCCCCTCTCTCTCTCTCTCTGTTTGTGTATCAAAAAGATTAAGTATACGTCAAGCGGTACGCGGCATTGGCTTTTCCAATTATCCGCCTGCCTGCAAAAATCCACTCGAATTAGCCAAAAGAGTTGCGTATCGCACTGCCACACTTCATTTAATTTGGCAGCTTAAAAGTTTTCACTCAGCTGCCACCTTGAGCTAATTGAGAGCTCCCCAAACTGGCAACAGCCAAGAGCCAGCATCCAACTGCCATCGGCAGGGGAAAGTTTTCACCAGTTTGACTTTGGCTAAGTTCAAGCTGGTTAAATCGAATCAATTAGGCGGATTCAAGGCGGCTTTAAACATGGAATTTATAGCACTTAACTGGGGGTTAAGGTGAAGTTTTCAAGCTGGGAAACAGCTTGTTATGTCGGAAAAATCTGTGAAAATTTGGCATCAATAAGCAGGGGTTTAAGGTTTTAGAAATTAAGAAATCTTTGTTTTAAATATATTGAAGGATAAGATTGCTTCTTATTGAAACCAAAGAAAAAGAATTCTTATTAAATTATATAGAAGTTAAAGGGGGCATATTGACCTTAAGGGTTACTATGCTTAAAGGTATCAACAAAATCATGTTTAATATTCATTTAAATAGCTGAAATGTATAAGCTTTTAATGCATAGGTTTCTCCTTGCCAGCTCGTGATACTGCTATCTAAAGCCCATAATTTTCTTCTACCAACTTTAAGCCTCCTTTCTGCAAAATGTATCACTTTTCCGTAGGATAAAGAGTAGTTTTCCAGGCTGAGCCACTCGTTGTTACAGGTTGAGTTATGTGGCTACAACTTCTCGCCAATCTCGCAATTGTGGCTGAAATTTTTGCATAATTCAGGGAGGGGGGTGGGAGGAGCCCCCTCCTCCTCGATTGACTTGACATGTCAATCAGGCCCTATATTGTCTGGTGAATAGCTATAGGCACTGGCCACTCGGCACTCCGGTGTGCTCGGGCACTCGACACTCGACACTCGGCACTCACAGTTCGACAGATGGATTTTTGGTTGGCTGTCAGTTTGACAGGACATTTCATCATCGGGACGAAGCGAAGTGTAGTTCTGGGGGGTGTCCGCAGAGAGCCTGACAATGAGTGCGTCCATTTAACCGGCTATGGGTTGTGTTTTGTGTGTAGTGTGTGCACTTTATGCAAATGCGACTATTAATGCGACTGACCTCTGACCCCCCTCAGCTGCTTGCGAGCGACCCCTTAGGGCGGAGTGTGTTTGCATATCTGGCGCGCAATTAGCTTAATTTGTGCCAGGACACCCCCCGCCCAGTGCCCATTGCCGATCAAAGTTAATCCTTTTCAATATTACTGAGAGGCCAAAGTGTGTGCACAATGATTTTTCACGCTGTCCAGCAGGACGGCTATCTGCCTGCATGATATTATAAAATTTTCATATTTATTTAGATGCATTTGAATATTTTGCGCATATATATTCGCATGTATATATATATATTTATTTAGTTTTTTTTGCTGCCTTCATTCAGCTGTTTTGGGGCCCATCTAATGGCCATTTCGCTATGCAGTCCGCTTTAATGCAGGCTTTTAGTTTGAATTGCAATTGCAATTGCCCTGGGATCGCTGATTAGCATCGTTTTAATGTTTAATTAAAGCTCTCGTGGCTACTGCCATAATTTGCCACTTTTCCGCTTTCCTCCTTTCCGTATATTTTTGTTTTTCTTGTTTTTCTTTTTTTTTTTTTTGTTGCGGAGCTCCATTTATGCGAAATTATTTGTGTAAAAACGCCTGGTCGCCTCTCTCTCTCTCCACTGCCGCATTATGGATTGTTTATGGCGGGACGCAGAAAATTTGTAAATAATTTATTTGTGTCCATCGCTAATTGCTGCCAACTTCTTGTTACTGGCCAGCAGCTATTTTTGGCAGCGCCCGGCAGGACATTGGAATTTTTCGGGTTTAATTACAAGGCGCAAATTTTATGCGAATTTATTTAGCCGGGATAAAAATATTTGTAAAACAAACTGCGACGGCCATAAAATAAACACTCACACCAGCACACAAATAGCCGCAAAAAAAGAATGTGAAAAACATGGATAGTAGCAGACGAAACAAACACACTGCACGAAAAAGGATATGGATCGCAGGGATTGGTTAGATGGACCCACAAAAACCCACACAAAAGCCATCTAAAACCGGAACTCAATTTAGCGACAAAATGCCTAAAATGCAGTTTGAAACTTTGCGGAGAGAGCTGCGGGGGCGGAATGCAAAAATCCGACACAGTAATAGAACAGTGGACACCTGGCTTTAAAGGATACAAGAGGTTGTATGGGTATTTATTGTATTTTAATTATTAAAAGGTAAATAATACGTAGTATAGCTCAAAAGAGGCTTTTAAAGTCATTACAGAAATTATATAAATTTAAACAAAGGCTTTTAAGGTAATTAAAAAGTTTAATTTTATATTTTAAAATATATATTTTGTCAAAATTAAAGCGACTTAGTTTTCTGTATATTATTTTATTTAGCATTTAATTTGATTATTACTTAATAACTTTCTGACTAATTTTTACCTGGTCTATTTTATATGTTTTTAAAATGGCTTAAATTTCTTATTAATTCTATTATTTAGTATGTAAATATATTATTTAAACTAACAACTAGCCTTCATCCGGTCTATTGTATATTTTAGAAACATTTATTTTGCCTCAAAAGGGTTTAATTAATTTAATTATATTATTTAACTTAACAACCAGCCTCCCCATTGCCTTCACCTTGTGTACTTTACATTTTATATTTCGTTTAATTTCTATAAAGACAACCTCTCTAAAGGGTTTTAATATCCTGTTAATTATATTATGTTGCATTTAATTAAATTATTATACTTTACTGTTAGCCAGCCTTTTGAGCCACTCACCTCTGTGGCAGATATTGGGCTGCATATTTTTGGCCATATCGAAAATTTTGCCAATTTTGCATATGAAAATTGTACGCGGTTAATAGGCGACATGTGTGCAGAATGTCCTCCGAGGACGGGCAAGTGTCCCCACACATGCAAATCTGGACATTTACATGGACATGCCACATCTACCCACACACACACACACATTTATATATATTCATATAGCAATAAGTATTTAGGTGCGTTGGGGAAAATTTAATAATATTTCTGCAGTTTGGGAAATTGTTTGATAATTTAATTGCTGTCGTCTCGCGTGTGGCCAGGCAGGGCGGCAGTTGAATGGCATTAAAGCGGCCATGCAAATTGGCAGGCCAGTGCAGCGGAGGGCCCTCGGCCTAATCAGGCGTCAGCTGGAGGATCCTGGCGGTCTAATTAGATCCCGCACACACACAATGGTTGTAGTTGAGGAGATGCCACTCGGACTTGGGCCACTAGAGGAGCCACTCACAGTCGTCGTCGTCGTCGTCATCCGCGCTGAAGATGTGCTAATAATCATTTTAATGAAACGCTGCAGATGCTCAGCCATAAAAAAAAATCCAGCTGATGGCCGAGGTCCTTCGGCCATTCTGGGCAATCTGGAGAAGAGGAGCGGAGTCAGCTGGGGATTTCCCCTTAGTTGCGGACTCTGGGGCCCTCCAAGCTGCTTAAGCGCTAAACAAGATGAATCTAATAACGAGCGCGCTCCATCCTGCGACGCATCATCCTTCGTTGGCCTTCTGGGCGCCGCTTCCGCGTTCGTTCCCCAGCGTTCCCGTGCCCGTCAGCTGGCCTCCGCTCTCCGGCTTGACTTGACCTGCCCCAAAAACAGTCACCGAGCCGAAGTCCTGTCCCTCTCTTAAGTCTTGCGCTCTTCGGCGAATACGAAACTCTTTTAAGGCCTTTCCTGGCTGAAATCCACCCCGTGCTCAGCCGATTGCCGAGCGGATGCACTGCAAAATGCCGGCTAAATTCGAGGCTTCCGCGGCTAGAGTCCCCCCTTTAAGCTTATGGCCCCCCTTTTGCGACTCCAGTCTTGTATTGTAATCTATACCCGAGCGGCTTACAACTGGCCAAACTTCATTGGGGGGCTGGCACTTCTGCTGCTTTCTGGCTTGTAAATCGCATTTCTGCTGCCACTTTTAGTGATCCTTGAGCTAGAGTTGGTAGGAAGTTGGAGATAGATTGGAATAACTGAGATGGAGGAGCTATGCGCCTTCTAAGCCTGCCATCTCTAATGGATCGTCGGACCTGCCATGGAGTGATGTTCCTTTATAAGCTTATTAACGGTCATATAACTTCATCCTATCTCCTTAACAATTTGAAATTTTCTGTCCCAGCGAGACCGTCTCGTCACTTTCGGCCGATCGCTCTTGAACTATGCCGAACGAATTTCGAGCAACACGATCCATTCCGTGTTTTATGTTCTATTTATAATGAATATTATTTTTTGTTACATGTAGAATTGTCCTTAGATTATAATTCACAAATTCTTTTAAGACACCTATCCTTGCCTCAGCCCACCTGATGTGAGTTGGAGCATATCATTAAAAAACTCTCCTTATTCGGTCTGAGGTGAGGATATGGCTTTTTTAATAGCAGATTTTTTGCTATTGCTTGAAATAAATAAATAAAAATAAATAAATAAATAAAATAAAGGAATAGTGTTTACTGGATCCTGCTATTGTTTATAACCTTGAAGGAAGTGTGTTTTTTGGATATTATATGAATTTTACTTGCTACTTTAGTACTGTCCTTACTTATTAACATTCCTTGTTTACTTCTATTCTTATCTACTTATATTTCTACTAATATCCCTATATATCAAGCATTTTCTTCATTACTTTGTACTTTTTTAGCTTTTTTAACTTATCAAGGTTTATTCTTGTAATATCGAATTGTAATAGTTTCCTATACATAACTTTCTTAAAATATTTATCCATTCTTAAAAATCGTTTCCATATTCAACATATTCATCAATAATTTCCCTTTTACCCATCTTCTTCTTAAAATATCCCCATTTACATACCACTTTCTGCTTAACTCAATTTTCCAGAATTACTTCAGAGTCTTTATCTTCGGGTTTTCCATTTTCCTGGTACTTTGGTATTACCCAAAAAGTAGCCACAAAGTGTAGATGAAAAAAAGAGCCCCACGAATATGGGAAAACTTCGTTGGCGCCGTCAGCCGTTCGTTTTTGCCGTTTTCCGCTCGGTTCTCGGTTCGGTGGAGCTCGGCTCTGGGGTTCGGCCTCGGCTCCCTCAATCGGCTGCTAAGGGAATTTATTCCTTTATGGGAAACGAAGCGCGAGACAGACAGTCAACGGCGCTGCCGGCGTCGCTGCTGCCGTGGGCAGTGCTGCTGCCGACTTGTTGCGACGCCAGACGTCAAGTGCGCATCTAACGGCATCGCGGAAAGAGAGAGGGAAAGAGCGAGAGCGAGAGCGAGAGAGTGCGAGGCGAGTGAGCGAGCAAGAGGCTGGGCTGGCCTGGCGCCTCGTGCAAAAGTTTACTATGCCAATGCACTCGTTGTCTGGCCCGACCAGCCAGTCAGCCCACCCACCCACTCTCCGCCCCCTGCCCCGGTTGCACTGCAGTAAGCGCGTCGGCAGAGCAGTTAGTCTCTCTGTCGCACCGCTGCCGCGGCCAGCTTCGACGCCGGCCGCGGAGTTGCAGCAGAGCGCTCACAGCAGTTCTCGTTGGGCCAGTCCCCAAAAAGTTGGCATTCAGTCGCCACGCGACGTCCGCCAGCTAAAGTTGCACGCCTCCAGCCAGCGGCGGCGGCGGCGGCGGCGGTCCCAGTGGCCAAGTCCAGACCAGCCAGACTCCGACTTAGAACTTACACCCTTGGAGTTTCCCGAAAAAGTGCAGCAGGCGCCAGTCGAGCCTAGACTCTCCAGCGAGACAGTCGCAGGTGTCTCGCCATAAATTCTCACAAAAACGCAATAAACGAGGAAAAGCTCGAGACAAGAAAAAGTAATAAGCAAACCGAAACAGTATCAAAAATCAAGTGATGATCAGCCAGCGGAATCTGAAACCGATAAAACAGAAAAAGTAAACCCGTACATTTGCTGTGTCTGTGTGTTCCTGAATAATTCTGAGTAACTCGCGTGCAACCCGACACTCCCTCCAGCGGGCATATTCGCATATCAATATCAATTCCCATTAAATGCGTCGCGCCAACGACATAAACTCCCAGTAATCCAGTAACTGAGTAAACCCAAACATACAGAAGTCAAATCGGGAAATGGAATGGAATGGAAACCCCTTAATGACAGCCGGAAAATAACAGGTGAGTGTGACTGCGGGGTATGGGAGGGGGTTGTTCATTAAGGTGACATCTATTATAATCAAGTGACAAGTGGCGAGGCGCTCGTAAATATGATAAGGCAAGCGGAACTTGCGGAAGTGATTAGGGATCCAGGGAGAATTATCAAGTATACGCAGGGTATGACAGGCAGGATGAAATACATTTTTAGAGAAAAAGTTAGGCATTAGTTCTAAAAAAAACGTAGCTTTATAGACATTCTTTAAAAGAATGTAACTTACAAACCTTTTTAGCAATGATAAACTTGCATTTTATCCAGTAACTTATCCATATTAAGTATACGCCCGGTAATATCAAAGATCGGTGTAAATTTCATATTATAAAGATGAAAAACTTAGCTATCTTATTTATTCCATTTCTTATGTATCAAAAATATCAAAAAATTTCTTAAATACATTTCATATACCCCAAAAAAATTAAGTAATATTTTTAGACCGATTAAATCAAGTTTATGTCACAAATTAAGACATAATTTCAAGCTAACCAGAGCTATGATTCACACAAAAGTACCACTTCAACAAAGTAATATCACTTAAATCTGTAACAAGCATTAGGAAGCATTAAAATGTAAAATAAATACCCAATGATTGAAAACGGGAGGTCTATCAAAGGCAAACATTCCTTGGATAAATAAACCCCAAGGACAGACAATAAAAGAGTGCTCAAATAACAGTTCAAGAGCAATATAAATGTGGCTACCTTCCGGCTGAGACTGTTCGGCAACCCTTTCTCGATTATCCTTCGGCGCTGTTACTTTCTCAATGCAATAAACGAGTCATCAATCTAACCGAAGCGATTCATCAGCACATTCGCCACGCTTTTCCGCTCTCCTTGCCGTTCCTTTTGGCCATGCAAATTCCTGGTCATACCTATAGAGTATTCCCATTCTCAGCCCCATGACCATTCCCGTTTCCTTACCCGTTTCCCTACCCATTCCCTTTCCCCCCCAAAATGGGCTGATGGTCAATAACACTGCCAATCGCATTCTGCCTAATCATGCGTCTCAGCCGCTTTGAGCCCGCTTTTTCGGGTCTTGTTTACGGCTCACGATAAATGATGTTAAATAGTCCGTGGCCCGAAATGAATTTGCAGTATTTTTTTGCGAAGGCCGCAAAACTAATTTCGCCCCGTTCACACGTGAATAGCTATATCTTATCTCTTTCTCTCTCTCTCTCTTTCTATCTGGCTGAACTCCCTTATCAGTCGGTCGAAAAAGTGACAATTTAATTTGGCGGCCGCAGCAAATTAGCTCTAATTATTAAGCGGGGGGAAGACACCGGTCCGAGGTCCCGGGCTTCTGCAGATAACACGGGATTGGGGGCGTTAACTTCAACTTCTGAGGCTCTAAGCCGCTACAGCTTCTCGCTCGGCTCTTTGCCCACGGGCGGTTCTCACATTTGTTATGGCCCAAAAGCGGACGAACACGGCAAGAAAAAAAGAGTATATGAAAAAAATCATAATAAAGAAAAGTGGCCGCAAAGAGTGCTTAAAGAATGGATTCGCTGGCAGCAGCAAGGGGACCGGGCAGCGGGGTGGACAGGTGGAACTAGCCCAAAAGAAAAGAATTTCTACTTATAACGAGTTTTTATTACAAACGCGCGAAAGCAGCCGAAAATGTATTAAAAAAAGGCGAAGAAAAATAAGTTAAAAAGGGGAAAAGAGCTGGAGAAAAAAATAAAACACGAGATGGTCAGCCAAAGCCGAAGTTTTTGTGCTCTAAGAAATTAAAAAGTTGGTTTATTTTACAAACTTTGTAAGAAAGAGATTATCTTTTTATGTTCTTGTCTTAGCTGGTGCTTATTACTTCATTTTGTGGGAATTTTTATGCATAATAGCAAACATTGAGTTTAAAGAAGTAATTATTATTATAGATTGTTCTGATAAAAATATGAATATTTTGATCTCTTTTGTTTTGACCTTTTTCATGTTATGTATATTATTTAAAGAATCGTTATGATCTCAGATACTTAACAGCTAATTTTATGCACATACCAACATTTTGGATTACTTAGAATATATATATAAGTAATTGCATATATTATTTAAACTAGTTTGAGCATAAAATCACATTATTTTCTCCTAATACCTTATTTTCTGACATTTTATTCTGTGAAAAGCCAAGTTCTTCTCTATGACAAATATAGTCGAAATCTCTCTGGTTTCTCAACTCAATAGTCTAACTATGCCAATGAAAAATAAGTGTATTAATCATAAAGCCCCTTGAAAGAGTATGACAAAAAGACACAAATATAAAAAAATAATAAAAAGAGTAGGGGAAAAGGTAGTAAAAATGGGCAAAGCGAGCGAGGCTAACTGAATTCCTTGAGAGCGAGGAGGGGAAAGAGCACAAGAGCGGGACTATGGGCGATGGGCGGTGGGCGGAAGGGTTGCACATAAAAAGTAACAGCATTTTTGCTGCTAGACGATGACAGAGAGGGGCAGAGCGCTAGCGAGAGAGGGCGACAGATGAAGACCAAGACTGCGAAGGCATGAAGCAACATTATTCAAAAGAAAGCCAAGTTAAGGCATGCCGAGCGCACACAGTCACACGCACATGTAGCGAAAAATAAAGAGACAGATACATGGCAGCATAATGCAGCAGCAGCAGCAGCAGCAGCAGCAGCAGTAGCAGAACGTTGGCTGCGGCGGTGGCAGCGTGCGAGAAAGGGGGAGATCGCTCGGCGGCTGAGACGCAGGCCTAGGCAGCGCCGCCAGCTGCGACGCCGGGCCAACAACAATCGCATTGCCGACATTCTTTCATTCGTACAACGACCTCGACTTTGATTTGCAGTTTTTGGCCACCAAAGAGCATCGCTTCGGGCCGAAAGAGAGCGTGCGCCCGAAGAGCGCCAACCGAGGCCGCCACAACGGCCTCTAGACGACCTACACGACGCCTGAGCAATGGCGACGTCGCTGGCAATGGCGAAGAGAAAGCTCTGCCGGAACTTCGGATTCCAGACTTCGGCTCTCTTCGGCTCCGCAGCCGTTTCGGAGGTAGCTTTGCTCGCTCGCTGGCCGGCCAACTCCATTCATTCGTGCTTCGCGTCTCGTTTCTGCCGGTTGCTTGGCTTTCTCTCTCTTCGAGCAGTAATTCTCCGTTCTCATCTGGCACCTCTCTCTGTAGACACACCAACACACGCAGCCACACTTACTTACTATTCAGTGCAAATGTTAAACAAAGACAAAGCAGTAACACAACGCGAAAAAATAAGTGCAAAAATCTGAACAAAAAAATCAGCAAATAAATACAATATATACAGTCCAAAGTGTACAATCAGCCGAAAATCAGTCTGAAACATGACAATGCGTCACTGCCTCAGTCGCTCAATCGTTCAATCTGGCAACAAGAGCTATCGCCAGACACTCGAAATTGCAAATCGCATTCACATTCGCATTCGCATTCGCAGAATTGCAATTACAAAGTGCGAGTACCAGACATCACACCCAGACAACAACCAATACTTGGCCAGAAAAGGCATTATAGAAGCCAGATTCAGATCCGAGAAATTGAAACTAAAGCCGAGGCCCTTGTAAACTAAGCCGAAGCAGTGAGGTTTCTGAAACAAGTTCTAGAAATAAATAGAAAACTTGAAGGAACACCTACCAATAGCTTGCTTTATTTAAATTGAAAGGAGTTTGTAATTGAATTAGTTTTAAAATTGGGCTGAAAATACTGAGAATCAAATCTAAACAAGTGAATAGGAAAACACAGTTTTTTAAATATTTTAAAAATCCTTTGAAAAGGGTTACAATCTCAGCATTTTCGATGGAAACTTTATTTTACACCTTAGATAATTCGAAGATAATTGCATTTGACAAACTCCAGGTTTTTCATAAAATAAAAGTGTTCAATAAAATGTATATGTAAACTTAGGTCTTATCTGTAGCAATCACACATTAGTCTTAATCTTGTGATCTAAAGTTTAACAAATAAAACAAACGTTGCAATATAAACTGTGAAAACTATGTCTTAGGAGGCTTACGACCTTAGATAACTTAGAGGCTTATTTGGATTTAAAAATATATTTATTCATGTTTATTTCATTTTATTCTATAAGGTATCCAGACTTTCAAAGTTATTCGAAATATAGCGAGCTTAATATCTTACAATAAATTCAACACCATTATAGAGACTATTTTACTCTCAGTGTAGATTGGCAGACAGAAGGCAGACTGCCACTAGCATTGGCCTGGGACTGCAGGGGTGCCAGTGCCAGTGCCAAGGGGGGTGGCCTTATCAGCAGCACACCCAAAGTCAGACTCAGACTCAGATTCAGACTCAAAAAATCAAACTGCGGCTGCAACTGAGACGCTGCTGCCGGCGTTGTCTGGAACAATGTGTCAGTATGAGTATTTCCCATATGCACAAACACACACACTCACACACACACACTCCAAGCACACACCCATATGGCCAACCGGATGTTGCAGCCATCTTTGTCATCTTTTTCAATCTCAGCCTTGGCTAAGGTCGCTCCTGAGAGACACACCGAGAGAGGGAGAGAGCGGGAGGGAGAGAGAGTCGGTCGCGGTGAACGAGACGTGAGAGGGGAGGGGGCAAGCAGCGTTGTGTAGTTGCCGTGAAGTCGTGAATTTATAACAAAATGCTAGACTCGGCGACTCTGACCGACTGGTTTGGCGTGTTGGCCCGGCTAAAATGGATTTTTTATGGCTACAACAAAACAAACACACGGCCAAAGGCAAAAGCAACATCAAAAGCAGCAACAACTGAATCAAAAGCATAAAAATGCCGCAACCGAAAAGCCAGCAAACCCGCAGAAACAAATTCTGAATGGAACGTCCATTTGAATTTCGAAAATTGAATGAGCCAGAACAGAAAGAGAGAGAGAGAGAGAGAGAGAGGAGGCAGAGAGCGGAGCGGGTAAGCTAATGCAAACATCTTAAATATATATATTTGAGCATTACCAATTTGATTTGATTGGTCTTGTCAGTTGAAATTATCAAAATTGATTTATTTCCAGCGGAATTAGCATTGAGAAAATATTTCTTTACAATTGTGAATTGGGTTATGGATTTTAATGAGATTATAATATATAAAATAAGGATATTATTTGTTTATTTTATTTATTCTATTTAACAACTTTATCCCTTTGACAAAAGTGTTGGAAATTTGTTTATTTGAAAAGGGTAACCTAAAATGATTTAAAGTATTAAATGAACTTATTTATAAATCGACAAAATTATACAAAATATAAAATAAATTAAAGAAGTGAATTTTAACATTTTATGAAATATATATACTTCCGCCTAAAATACTTCCCTACAACCGCTTTTAAAGAAATCTTTTAAACACACCCAAATTTCCTCTTCTTCAAAACATATAAAAATGTTTTTTAAATATAATAAAATATGTTCTCTAATTTATGTTAACAATTCAAAGCAAAATCTGCACACAATTCAAATTAAATTCTTTTTAATTAAGTCCTGGGCAATGAAAATCATAAAAATGGCACACAATTGTTTTAAATTGCTTGAAAAAAAAGTAATAGTTTAGGGGGAAAACCCTGCTTTAATTGTTTTATAAATAGAAATTCCAAAATTTATATATAACTCAATCCCATAAAATCACACCATTAACGCTATCAAAGATCTGGAGATTGGGGCGAAAACTTGGCAGCCAATTTCCCCCTCCGTATCTGGGCTTAAGTTATTACACCTGCCACCTTTTTTCGATTGCATGTTCTGCCAGTGCCAGAACTCTGGCTAAAACTATTGCCCGGGTGGGCGGGGGCGGTGCCGGGGTGCACACCTGACACGCCTCCCCGCGCCAAGCGTGCTAATGAAACATTTAATTAAAGCATTAAACATCAGAAGCGTCAACAGGGGATAGCATAATGAAAGCGTATGGCATTACCATTTAGGGAGTACGTACAGTAGAGATAGTAACGGAGATAGTAAAAGACTCACCTGGGCGGTGGGTCTAAGCCCGTTTCAGCTGATCGGCCAAATAATACAAAGGGAAAATGAAAAGAGCCGCGCCGCGCCGCCTTATCCCAACTTCCAGCTTCGTAGCCATCGCTAATGCCGTCGACAATTGCCGTAAAAGTTTATCGCCCGCATTAAAAAACCATGGATTAAAATTCTACTTCAAATAAAAGTCGAGCATACGAGAAAGGGAGAGATATAGAGCGGGGCGAAAGAGAGATAAATATAGAGGGGGGAAGTGGAAAAAACGATGCCCTTTCCCATTTCACCATTTTTCCAGCTGCCGCTCGCTGCCTCTTTACTTTTCCCCCATTTCTTTCTTATTCGAATTCTTCTCGTTTTGTGCCCACATTTTTCCTTATTTTTTGGCATTTTTTTGTTCGCTCTTTTTTTTAGTTTTTCTTTTTTTTTCTTTATTCTCTTTTTTTTTGTAATAAAGATAAGAGCCTGGCTGTACTTGTGCTACCTGCATTGCCTATTGCCGCCTCCTCTTGTGCAGCTCGGCAAAAGTGTTTGGCTAACAAATGTTGTCCACTAATTGCAGGCGAAAAACATTTCCTCGGCTAACGAATTAAGCGATGTAAATTTTTCGGCGAGGGGGGAGTTGGTTTAGATTACAAGCTGCGGCGGGTCTGAGGGCGGCGCCGTGACACGACGTTGGGGCAAAAAGTCAGACAGACATGCAGACAATTTCATATAAAATGCATGAGCATGAAACCAATTCAATAGCCAAAAAATACTACCACACACACACACGAAGAGGAGGCTCAGACTCTGCCTAAAGTGGGGGAGGGAACGTGGGGGAAATGAGGGCAATATGGGCGCTGGGGCGGTGCTTCATGTTAACTGCCTGTCGAGCAAACTGCCATCGCACCGAACTCATAGTTGTCCTAGTTGTAGTAGTTGTACTTGCTGAAAATACAAAAAAAAAAAGAACCGTAAAAGACGAGCCGGAAAAGCCGGGGCGGCCATTTCGGGGGCGGGGTAGGTGAAAGCAAATTACACGGAGCCAGGGCCAGAGAGCGATGCTAACTTATAGATACAAGATACCGACGATGAAACGAATTTGAAACAGACGAAAATTTGCACAAAAAAAAAAAATTAAGGGAAAAATGCCAGCAGGGCAAGGGAATGGCTGAAAGTCAGAGGATGGCAGTCGGAATCAAATAGGAGCGACAAAGTTTTCAAATTAATTTATTGATACTGCGATAAAAGAGGCAACGACGAGAACAAGAGCCACCGATAGAGGAAGGGAGAGAGAGCCAGAGCCAGAGCCAGAGCAAAGTGTGGGAGATAAACGTTTTATGGCATGGCCATCAGCAATGATGATGCGGAGGGAGCGAAGCTGGTGGTCACCCCGGGCAGGAGGATGAAGGATCAGGGGTCCGGGTTTAATCAAATGTATTGAAAATGTTTCGATTCCGGCAAAGTTTTTTAGAGTCGCCCATGAAAAGGCCAAAGAACATCAAATGATTTTTGATCGCAGGACCCTGAGGAAGTTGCTTGAAAGCGGAATAAGGGAAATGGAATTTGTGGTGCTAGAAAAAGTCAAGTGGAGGTGGTCAGTTACCAGCCTCTTAGGGAATATCAAAGAAAATCCCCTAAGTCCCCCAAGAAAATATAGCTATAAGTGAGTTGTTAAATAACATGAACCTTAATATAACTAAAATCACTTATAATCCAGACCAAATATTATTTTTCTGTAAGGTACTTAGAAATTACAGTACCTTAAGCTGATATTACTCATACGCAGCGTGGCCTGCTTAAGAGAAATTTGTAATAAATCTCATTAAATGATAATATCCAACATTAAAAACATGAAAACAAAAACTCCAACCAGCTTAGAGATTTATTTTGGAAACTCTAAAAACCAACATACAATGTCAAGGGTCAGTTTGTGACACACTCAACCAGACATTACTCATACGCCATGTTGCCACTAGAAAGGCAAAAGGAAAATTCCCCTCATTAAAATCAGAGTTGTCGGCAGCACATACAAAAAAAGAAGAAATAAATAAAAAACCAAATCAGAGACAAAGAGCAATGCGAGAAAGCTAAAGAAAGAAAAGAAATCAACATGCGCCGCACCTTCATCCGATTCCAGAGGACAGAAATATGTACATAAAGATGAGCCGCGCACACGTTTATTTTTAAGGCGGCGGCGACTACGGAATATGCACATACAAAGCGTCTTCAACGACAGCATCACCCCTGGAACAGCATTCCCCTGGACAACATCCCCTCCCCCTGCCACCTAGCCACCCCCTCAAATGATACTTGTTCAATAACCGATAACATTTTGCTTCTGCTGACTTTGACTTTGCACATCTCAGATTCTCGCTTTTTATTCTTTCTGTTGCTGTCTTGTTTCCATGGTGTTGTGCTTTATATTCGGCTCGTAGTTTTTTGCTGATACCGTTGCTTTAAACGCAAAAAATGCAAATTTTATTTCGCCATTGTATATATATATATACATATATATATATATCTCCAATAGCCTATCTCATCCCGGCTTTAGTTGTGCATTTGAAATTGTTTTGTTTTGGCTTCTGTTTGTGTTTCTCTCGTTCTATTTGTTTTAAAACGCTGCCGCTTACCCGATTTATTTATTGTGCCATTCATGTTCCCTCTATCTGTATGTGTGTAGTATCTCTGTGTGAGTGTAATGGCTGCGATATTTATGGGCAGCAAGTCCTTGGTCCTAGTCGTGGCTCGACTCGGAGCAACTGCTGCAATTTATGGCAGCGGAGTACTAGGAATCGAATTCGGATCCCAGGGCTAATAAAATATTGAAATATATATAACAATTTGCATGATTTTTGGTTCAAGTTCGTAGCTCGGAACTGAATAAATATCCAATTCCAATTGTTTTTCGTGCTGCACAAAATATATTTCCTTGCCGGGCCGGGACACCATTCGATTGCAATTTGTGTGTATGTCCAGAGACTTGATTGCAGTTTTGCGAAATAGCCTTAATTGACATCGGTGGCCAGGGAGTGGTGGGTCCTTTTCGGGGAATTGCGATTCCATTACCAGTCCGGTCACAACTCCAGTGGTCCAGTTTATGGCCCCCGCCACATCGCATCTCTGGATGCGAGTGTGTGTGCTTCGAGTCTGAATTTAAATCCCAAAAACCAAAATGAGACCGAAAATCGGACCAGAGACGCCGCTTGCCGCTCGCCGCTGCCCATAAACAAAGAGTTTGAAATGTTTAGCCTGAATAATTGGTTGCTATTTCCATTCGCATTACGTCAACATACGCGTACTCGCACGCAGATGTTCCGCTTTTAGCGGCCGGCACAACACACACATGTATCTATGTATGTATGTTGGTAGAGATAGACCCACATGTTTGGCGTTTCGCGAATCGGCCGATACATAAAACTTGCCATAAACAAACAAAGATTTCGCAACCAGAAATGGAGAGAGCAGAGCCACCGGAGGAGAGCAGAGCTGAGCAGATTTGTCGGAGAATCCAACCGAAATGTAAACAGAGATCGGAGCGGAACTGCAAATAAGTCGGAGAGATAACGGCGCCGCACTACCAGCAACATTAGCTTTAAAGTCAACAAATTGCACAGCTGCTAAATCATGGCAACATGGCACTAATGCCAGGGGTTCTGGGGAACTACTGTTCAAGGAAACTGGTAACAAAAGATTCAAGATCGACCAGTTGCTGGCACAAGGCAGAAATTGAGCCTAGAAAGGTGGGAGTTCCTATAATTCAATGCTTCTGCATTCATATGAAACCAGAAACATTAGCTTGTAAGTCAACAAATTGCACAGGTTTTAGATCATTGAAACATATCAACAACATTGGTGATGATATGGAAACCGAGTACCTAGAATTCGGAGAAACAAACTGTTCAGGAAAATCTATATGAAATTGGAAACATAAGCTTTAAAATCAACAAACTGATGGTACTAGGTAAAATTTGAGCCTAGAAAGGGAGTAAGTTTCTGGAAGTAACAATAATTTGAGCCTAGAAAGGTAGTAATTTACTGGAAGTGAGAAGAATTTGAGCCTAGAAAGGTAGTAACTCATAAAATACAATAATATAATACTCTAACATCCATATAAAACCATAATCATAAAATTATTACATTATAATTGAAAGAAAATCTACAAGTAGCTATTGCCAGGACTAACACAAAGCCATTTAAATTTAATTTGAAACTATTAACAATATGTTTAAGCCATAAACAAGCAACAAAAATTTAAACAACAACCTGCTATATTGGTTTCCACTCAACAACTATTCACTTACAATCAATTTAGTAACAAGAGCAACATACAAGCAACAACCTGCAACAACCTGCAACAATAAAAGGCCAAAGCAAACTGCAATATCAATACAAAACCTAAAACTATGCAAGCAATTGCCAGGAGCAACTGGAAACAAGGAGCAACTAGGAGGAAAAGCAGCAGCAATCGACAAGCAAACAGCAGCACCAATCAAATGGCAATCTGGAAACAACAGTAACCCAACACAACAACCTGCAACATCGGAGGAGCAACAAGCAGCGGCAACGGAGCAGCAAAACAGCTATCTGACATCAGGCACACCAATCAACTCTGTCATCGTGGGCGGTGCTTTAATATGCAGCGGGTTGTCAAAAAGATTATGGCACATAACGACAACACCTGTCGCTGGCTGTTGCCTTTTGTTGCCGCTGCTGCTGCTGCTGCTGCTGCTGATGTTGTTGTGTTGCTGGTGTTGTTTTGCCTGATAACAGACGGTGATGGAGATTATGGCTCACAACAATCTGTTGCTGTTACTGCCTGTTACTGTCTGCCTTTGACTGTCTCGCATTTAATGTGCTCACATAAATTTTGGGGCAAATCAAAAACGCGTTTTATGGCTTGCCATCGTCAATGTTGCTGCCACGCTGCTCCTGCCTGCGTCCGGACTTTGTCCAAGAGCTAACAAAATTTATTGCATTTTACAAGCATATTACAAACGCTCCGCGCTCACGTACCGCCTTTACCCTTACCCGGAGCCCCTTTCTCCCCCCTACTTGCCTTATTTTCCGCAGTTTTGTGTTGGCTCTTCAATTCCCAGCAGCCACATAAAAGCGCGTCATGTCCGTTGGTTGTCCATGGGTCCGAATGTCCGTCCCTGGCTCCTCGTGGCTGCCAAATTGATGTAGACTCTGCGGCGCCAGGAGAAGCAGCAGCAGCAGCAGTAGCATAAGGATGAGAAGCTGGTTGCTGGGAGCTGGGAGCAGTCAAGATTGATGGCCCGTTGAATTGCTCGCTCTGCGGCTATTCCCTCGACTTCCTCCAGCTCCTGGCCACTGGTCCTACCCTTCGGCTTCTGTCTCACCATATGAATTACTCATTGCTCATTTTTGCAGCAATTTATTGTCATTGTTGGTGTTGCTGCTGTTGCTGCTGCTGCAGTTCTGATGCCTCGCTATCGCAATTGCAATTTTTCTTCTGCATTCTTTATGGCAAGATGTTTTTCTCGCTAGATTTTTCATGTCGTCGCGGGTCTCTTTGCGAACGTGGCCTGGCATATTTCGTCGATATTTACTTAAAAGCCCACCGAGGACGAGGGCCCTCTGGCCTGAGTTATGGCGGCATTGGCTTCAGGTCCTTGAAGGACACGTTGTTGGATAAGGAGGCGAGGCGATCATTGAAGAACATGGCGCGGCAATTACAACTAATGCGGCAACTGCGTGTTCACGCTGCCGCTGACATCATTAGGCTCACATACAGACACACATACGCTGGGTGAAAAAATACACTAGGGAAAAAAATCTAGAGCAGCAAGGAATACTAACAAGATTTCGAGGAGTTAGGGTAACATATGAAAGCAATGCCTTGAACATGTTTTTATATAAAAATAAATTACATTCATAGGAGTTTCTTTACGAATTGATTCTTAGTATAGTTTGAGTAATATTTAAAGAAAAAACTTCTTCAAAAAGGACTCCAAAAAGTTTCAGCACTCTTTCTTGTCTACAAAATTATTAAGCCTCAATTAATAGCCTTTCCTAACTAATTAACATGCCAAAATAATGTTTAAAACTTTTATATCCTCGTTAAAAATACATCATAAAAAGGCATATAATTAATTTAATTAATTTCCTTCAATTAATTATTTTTTATCCTTATTTTTCTTTACCTCTCTTACCGTGTACTCTTCCACATACTTGCAGGCTGGCACATCGTTTGACTTTGGCCACTTCCGCCTAGTCCGCAGGCTTAATTTCCTGCTCTCGCCTCTCGCACAACATGGCGTATGTGTAATCAAGTGAATGGTGCCACATGCCACACACACACATATGCGTGGCATACACGCACTAATACAAGTGGGCCCACTTCCTTTAGCCCGCTTTCAGGCTTTGCTTAATCACTGAAACTGCCATTTTTCATCAAAGTAATTACGAGACTTTGTTTTCTTTCTTTCACTTTTATTTTTTGCCATGTCCTTTCTAGCTCCTTTACAACCCCCTTCCCTCACACACACGCAAGCCTCTTTAAACACTTTGCCTGTCGTCCCAGTTTTGTGTCCATTTTTATGTGGCGTCAAATTAAATCATTTGATATGCATTAAAATTTTATGCGCCATTTTATTTTGTTAGCCTAGCAGCCGTGTGTATCCCTTTTTTTTAGACCTGCAAAGCACTTTGTATTTCTTTTTTTTGCCTGTCCTTACCTTTTACTCGTTTTGAGTATCCATTTCCATTACTCGACACATTTTTTTTTTCTCTTTTTTATTTTGTGCAAATATTTTGTTTTGCCGGCGTGTTGCCTACTTTCGAGCGTTTGGCAAATGAATTTTTCATGCCGCACACACACACACACACACACACATTTCGTTAACTGACAAAAGAGGCGGCCAAGTCACAGAATTTATTAAGCCAGCAAAAATTAATATTGCAAATACCTTTCAGAAGGATTGGGATAACACAGCAACACTCCACCAGCCTCCTGGCTTATGCAGATTTATAAAATTTGTTGCTGTTGCCATCGTTTGTCTTGAACTTTTTTGATTTCGTTTTGTTTGCCATGGGAATGGAAGTTGATCCTGAGATCGGGGTAAGGGGGAAACCCTTTTTACGCCCGCTGTGCAAAAATATTAACGAGCCAAAGTTCCGTTTGGCAAACATGAAAGGCGAGAGGTGCGAGGGGAGCGGCTCCAACTAGAAGATGAAGCTGATTGCCAAAAACAAAGGGGTGGCGCCCAAGAATCCTTGGCAAAAACTGGGCCACCTCTCCGCAAAACCAGGTGGGAGAGAGAGAGAGGCTTGGCCTTCGCCCCCTCAGAATTTTTGGCAGGCAGGCAACCCCTTTGGCTGCCTCCTGGCCATGTTTTGTTTTCTGCCAATTGGCGTGGCCTGCTCCTGCTCAGCCTCGGCTGCTGCTCCTGCTCCTGCTGCTCCTGCTGGTGTTTTTCCACCTCTGGTTTTTCCGGGCCGACTGCCAACAGGCCATGAATTTCCCAGCGAACAAGAGCTCGCACACAACTCGGCTGGGTGTCCTGCCAGAACAAGCTGGCTGTGTGTATTTTCTTGGCCAGGTTGTCATAATTTTCCAAGTGACCCACACTGCATGTGGTCATGTTTGTTATCACAAACACTCCGCACACTCGCGCCATGTGATTTATGAAAACTGCAGCGAAATTTGTTTTGCCGTGGAAATGTGCCTGGAACATTCATATGATCCTTTTCAAAAAAGGGCTCAATGAAAGAAAGGAGCCTTTCTTGAAGGCGCCGCAGGTGTCACCATTCAAAGGCTGAAATATAAACACGGCACTCAGGGAGTAGGAGGGGTTCACTGCGGTTGAGTTTGCTTGAGTTCAAAGTTCAACACTTGGCCCTGGAGCCAAAGGATGAAACCTAATTAATAAGTAAGTGAGATGGGGAAGTCCTTTTTGGTTTTGTATTTGAAGGTTTTTTGGAACAAGTTAAAAGTGATTTAAGTTGAGGTTTTTCTTTATAAAATAGTTTGTATAGTATTTATGCAAGCTTAAATCCTTTTTAGATTTTTGCTTTGCAATTTTTGTTTTAGTTAATCATAAATTAGTCTAATTTTTAAATAAATTTGATTGATTTTTGCATGATTTTATATTTTCAAAGCAACAAACCTAAAATATAGCTAATTACTTATTCCCTTTTATTGATTTTTAAATGTTTTTACTGTTTATCTATAAATCTATGACTTACTCCATATTTTCATATATAAAACTCCCTTTTCCCAGATTTATTCCCCTCACAAACCACCTTTTCTCAATTAATTAACATACTGAACTCTGCCTTTAGCCATTGCCCAAAAAATGGCCTGTCTTGTCAGCTGTTTAAACATAAATGGCCAAATGTTTTCAAAGTTGATTTCAAGTCAATAAAGTGTAAATAAAACTGCATTCCCGCAGCTGTCAGAGCCTCTCCACCCCTCCTCTATGATTTTGTGCAAAAAAAAAAGGAGCAGCAGCAGCAACAATGGCCATGTGGCAAAAAGGGAAGAACAACACCCAACACACAGGCACATACAAGCACCCACACAATTGTCTGTTTGTTCGCTGTCTTGTCTGTTGCTCTCTCTAAAATCCTTTTTGAGGGAGCTCCGGCTGGACTTTTGGGGGGAGGGGCATCTTCTTCTGTCCTGGCCCGTCGTCGCCAGACAATGAGATGTGGTGTGTTCCCTCCGCCCTGTAAATGTGTTGTAGTTGCAGTTCTTAGTTTATTCTTTCTATTCCATGTTGAGCATGCGGTTTTGCAACGCCGCCACTCCGTTGTGCATTTGCAAGTTTTTAGTTCTTGTCTGTGAGAGGGGGAAGGGAGGTAGAGAGACCTCCCCGCTCGTCCGTTTTTATAGACTCCTTCCCTCCATGTCGCAGCCCATTGTCTTGGCCACAGGACACAGACTGCTAGCTGGGTGGAGACTCACACTCCAGGTGTCCTGGCAGGTGCTTTTCGGGGTTTTAGTTTCTCTGACAATACTCAAAAGAAAATATTGCACACTTCTTGCGTCTTCCTGCTCCCTCTCCAGGAAAACTTTTTGTGCGTTTTCATTTTAAGCATATTATGAAACTTAAATGCGACGTTATTTGTTCTTGGTTGTCTTGGTTTTCTTTTTTTTTTGGAGGGGCTTAGCCCGGCGCCCGCTTTAAGGATATGACAGTTTACAGTTCGCTCCTCCTGAGTGCGGTTGACAGGTGTCTCTGTGGGTGTTTCCCTAGTCTGGTTTAGTGTAGTTGGGTTTTGCGTGTGTGTGTGTGTGTGTTTTTCGGGCGGAAACGGTTTTCCCCTGGCCATGTCATTGTCCCGTTTTTGTCACCTTTTGTACTGCGGCCTGGCATCTCCTTCCTTCTCCTTGTCGCTTTTTGTTAGCACTGATTATATCGCCATTATTAGAGGCTGAAGCCCACAGGAGCAGGAGCAGCCCCTTGAAAACCCGCCTCAACCAACCTCAGTGCGACTCGCACACCACCCATTCGCTTGACGTATATGACGTTGTATGCTTGGTGACAGCTCGCCTGCGGCTGCTTATCCTGCCCCCGCATCAAACTACCCTTGGGTGGCCATCCATCGTCCTCCATTGGAGGTGTTGAGGGTACACTGAGCTTAAAGGTAGCTAAGAAATTCGAGGAATATATTACTTAAAAGTTAAAAAACTTACAGGTTGTAAGAGCAGGGAAGCCTAACGTATTTTAAAATATATTTTAACACCTTAAGTTGGCCTTAAGTTATTCCTAAAGGCTTATAATAATATCTCTCGAGTCTCTAAACATTTCTCCCAGTGCCTTTGTCACTTTCCACACCCAATCTCTGCTGCTCAGTTCGCTATAATTGTTTGCGGTTGGCAGTTATTAATGCGGAGGCGGGCCTAAGGTGAGGGGGTCGGGGGTCGGGGCAAAGTGACAAGGATTGTGGCGAGTGGAGCTGCCAGGCAGGATGAACATCGACTTCCTGGACGCCAGCATCCACTGCCTGCCTCCCTGCCAAGCCTCCTTAATGAGGTCATTGCTTGACAATCGCATTTGCCATGCAACATTTGCTGCTGCTGTTGCTGTTGCCTCTCCTTTTTGCTGCAATGTTGCTGCTGCACTTGTGATTTGTTGCATTCCCAATGCAGTCGCATCGCATCGCGTATCTTCAGCGGCGTCCTTCGGCATCGCTGCTTTCATTTCCGCTTCCTATTCGCCGGCACTCTTTATTTCCCTATTCCTGTTGTTGTATTTGCCCCGCCACTCCCCCCTTCCCTTTTTTTTTGCTGGCTGTCATTAGGCACCCAGACCCCCGCCCCCCTGGTGGCCACATTTCATTTGATTTTAGTTCATTTTAACTGTCTTTTGTCTCGTGTTTTACGCTGCTTCGGCATCTTTTCGCCGGCACTGCCTTTCTTTCATTAATTTCGCCAGAGAAAAGCCCTCTCTCTCTCTCTCTCCCCCCCCCCCCCCCCCCCA